>CAUYLG010055377.1:0-47110 GCA_963573385.1 Cacajao melanocephalus
TGTGGCTCCTCCGCCGGGAATCTCCTAGTCTGTGGGCCACAAAAATTCGTCTGAAAGTGCGGCGTCCACTCGCTCTCTGCGCTTTCACTGGGAGCTACAATCCTGAGCTGTTGTTAATCGGCCATCTTGGATCTCTCTCTCTATTTATTTATTTTTTAGAGGCAGGGTATTGCTCTGTCACTCAGACTACAGTGCAGTGGCATGATCATAGCTCACTGCAACCTCAAATTCATGGACTCTAGTGATCCTCCCACCTCAGTCTTCTGAGTACCTGGAGCTACAAGTGTGCACCACCATGCCCAGCTAATTTTTTATTTTTTGTAGAGAAGGGCGTCTCACTATGTTGCTCAAGCTGGTCTTGAACTCCTGGGCTCAAGTCTTTTCTTTATTTAATCAATCAATCATTTATATTAGTATAGACTCATGGAAATTAATTTTATACTTTGACATATAATCAATACTATTTTATTTATTTTTCTTGCTCATATTATTCCAGGTTTGGCCATTGAGAACTCTTTCAGTTGGCTCTTGTGTCCTTTTGATATATTCACATCAATATAGGGTGTTTTGTTGTTGTTGTTGTTGTGTTTTTGAGCACTTCTTAGTTTTTGGCACTTCTTGATGATCCAGGTTTATCTTGCATATTTTCTGCCCTAGTCCTAGAATCAGCCATTTCTTCAAGGAGGCCTGCTTTTCTTTATTAGAGAATGGTATTGGAAACCGAAATCTGGGTGGCAGGTGGGCTCTCTGCTTTGGCTTTTATCCTACTGTATTTCATTCTCCACATAGCAGGGTGAAGATTTAAGTACATTTAAATTATATTGCAATTTGTTCTTTAAAGCCTGTGATGGGTTATCCTTATATCTTTCAAAATCACAACTCCTTACAATGGCTTATAAAGCTGTGGTCTACCCTTACCTATTTCTGTGACTTTATCTCTTACCATTGTCTCCCTTATTTTCTCCTTCCTGGACGCATTGGCCTCTCCTCATTCTGCCTTTTTTCTTTCTTCTTCTCCTCCTTTTTTCCTAATTTTATCCCCCAAATTATTAACTAATAATTTTTAATGTAATCTTTTCTAAATAGTATTACCTTCCTTACTAAAAAGAATAATTTAATGATTCAGTTCATGACTTCTAGTTATCATTATATAATAAATTGAGTCATATAACAATGGTGTGTTTAGGCCCTAATGAGCTATACAGGACTCTCTTTGCCCCTCTAAATAATCCTACAGAGTTCTGTAAAGTGAAAAGAATGCTCCTCCTTTATCTTCTCATCTACCTTTATGTCCTCAGAGGCCATTAAAGTGTCCAGAGCCCTAGTCAACTCTGTATTGCTCTTGTCTGAGTTTCTTTTACAGCTCTAAACTTTTAGAATCTGTCAATAATTGTGTCAAGAACTAACCTGCTAGCCATAACTTATATTGTTCTATAACTGATTACAACCTAAGGCAGAAATGAAAATTTCCAGGGAAAATAAGAAAATAAATATTATGTATAAAACTGATAAGAGTGAATTTTACTACTTCCTAATCTGCTTCATCCCCCAGAGAACACATGGCAAGTGTGTACACAACACCAATCTTGAAAGACAAGGCTAAGAAATAAACACCAAACAAATAAATGCATTGGAAATTGTCACAAAGTGATATGAAGAGACAAAGATCCCATTGATTAGAATCTTCTGGCACTGCTGGTCTCCAGTACTTCGCAGAAGCACCTGCCCAATGGCCAAAATGCAGGTCAAGCACTTCGGCAGAATATGTTTGAAAATAGTGATGAAGAATAGGGAAGTAAAAAGACATTTTGTAAAATGAGTTAAAGTATGGAATAACTGTATATGTTTTGTTTGATTCAGCTAACCTCTAGGTTTTTGGCTTTTATTGAAGGTCTGGGGTTGCTAAGTGGCTGACTGTAGAAGAAGTGAAATTTATGAGTTCGCTAGGACCATCATAACAAAGTATCACAAACTGGGACACTTGAAGAATTTTATTGTCACACAATTTCGGAGGCTAGGAGTCTAGATCAAGATGTCACCAGGTCTGATGTCTTCTGAGGTCTCTCTCCTTGGCTTGAAGATGGTTATCTTCTTCCTGTGTCTTCACTTGGCCTTGCCTCTGTGTGTATCTGTCTTAATTTCTTCTTTTTATAAGGTTGCCAGTCACATTGGATTAGGTTCCTCTGGATGACATTTTAACTTGATTAATTCTTTAAAAATGTGTGTGTGTGTGTGTGTGTGTTTCCAAATACAGTCACATTCTGAGATACTAGGGGTTAAAATATCAACATATGAATTTTGGGGGAACATAATTCATCCAATAACATGAAGGTATACTCTGTTCTCTTTAATGTTATTTTCTTAGCATTTTGAATTTATTCTCAGTAGGTAGAGTCTTGACTTTAAAAGCCTCATTCTCTGTGGAGATATAAATATACACAAGAAACAATTACATTATTTTAAAGGAAACATAAATCACATAAACAGGAATTCAGAGAAGGTGAATATCAACAAGGCCTAGGGAAGAGTTGTAGAAACTGGGAACCAAAAATAGCCTTACAAATTATTTTTTCAACATTCTCTATAGGTTTGAGTTCTACAGATGCACCTTTTTGTCCCCTCACACTCTCTTTTTCCTCTATTTCCTTCTATCTGTTTCCCCCTTTCTTCATTCCTGGCATACAGGGGAGAAAAAGTAGGTAATTTACCATTTTAATGGGATAGTTTGTGTGGGGCAACATTGACTCACTTTAGGGTTCACAAGTTAAACAATTTGTCCAGGTTTCTGACCTAGAATCCAGGTCTCCTGATTTGTACTGCACTATGTATGCTCTCTAGTGCATTGTGCCACTATTTTAGTAGGAGATTGTTTTATTTGTGTTTTAAGAACAAATAAGACTGCCTTTCTATATTGTGTAATCAGGTCATTTATATTATTTTCCATTAGTCTTCCCTCTTAAACATTTTCAGTTTCTTCAGTTATTTTTATTATTATTCTTTTATTTTTTTCTACATTATTTTGGCACCCATATTAAAGTTTCACCTCACATAAGATCTTAACCAAAGTAATAATTTTTTCTTTTATAATATAGTGCTTTTTTTTTTTTTTAACTTAGCTTTACTAGTACCACAAGTATGATGTTACTAATTGTACTTGTGGCCATAGGTAAACTTCACTTAGTATCATTGTTTTGATGAAAGCTACTTTTTACTCAACTTCTAATATGTGTCAGGACCACCTAGGTACTTCATGGCATCATCTCATTTAATCTACACAAACATTTTTAAAGGTGAATGTTACCTGTTTTATAGATGGTGAGACTCAAAGTGGTCATTGACTTCTCTAAAGTTTCATAGGGTGGAAGGTGGGAGAGCTGGGACTTGACTTGTTCTGTTTGTCTCTGCCGGCTCCTTTCCCACCACTGTTACGTGAGTATGGACAAGGAATAGACCTATTTGCTTATCCTGTATACTTCTGGTGCCTACATAGAGCCTGCTTCCTCTGAGCTCAATAAAATATTTGTGGAAAAATGAATGTGGCCCACAGCTTCTAAAAATATTTTTGTATACCTTTTGCTCTTTTAGTTTCTTGAGTCATTTTTATATCTCAATTTGTTCTCCCAGATATTAATATTTTGTAATGAATTTAGACTTCTTCTTGGAACATGATTTATTCCTTCTTGATATTGGCAAATCTCAAAACTTTGGCATGATTTAATTTAGTGATATATCTTAACCAAGAAACCGTAAATCTCATTTTCACATAAAAGTGAAAAGTTGTATAATGCTATATTTTGTTAAACCACATGATTTGTCATAGTAGTTATAATTGTATCATGTTTTCAGAATGGCTTGACTGAATTATTGCTACCCTTTTGCTCTTGATTATCCTGATTCTTAAATTTCTGGGTTTAAAAATTTTATATTTTTCATTAAAAAAAATTAACCATACAGTTAATGGGCACCTTTTATTTAAATCATCATTATTGAAATGGAACATAGAGGCCCAAGTTTTAAATATAATAAGTAGCTAACTCATAATCTATTGCTGCTATAACAATGTCAGTTAATATGTTGGGTTAAGAGGATAGAAATACTTAAGTAAAATTGGCCTGGCAATGCCAGACCCTACGATCTAACTCAGTGAGAACTCTAGAGAAAGGCAGGTTTGGAATAGAAATGATACTAGAGTTACGGGCTGGCATTTTGTGATTCTCTCGGTGTTCCTCTCAGGGCTCCAAGATTGCTATAGCAGTTCTAAGTGGCATATCATTATGTGGTAATTTCAAAGGCAGGAAAGAGGGAAAGAATAGAAAAAAGGCCTTCTTCCTAAATCTGAGAAGCATCACCAGCAGCTTTTACCTTTCCTCTCACTGCTCAGGACTGGATTAAGTGCTTCTCCTTGTACCAGTCACTGACAACAAATAGGGTTACCATGATTGGCTTAGTCCAATCATGATTCATCCCTGGGGAGTACACATTTTTAGCACCCTTCAAAATGGGAATTCTGTTAAGACAGGCTGTTAGGTAGGCAATTAATAGTGTCTGCCACTATTACTGAACTCCTTTAGTATGATCAAATAACTATTATGCACAAATGTAAAATTACAACTCTGATGAATGCAAAGGAATAACTGGTGCTTATGAAATGAAAGGAATTTAATCTAGTCTATTCACTCTTCTTCAAATAATTGATAATTAGGCTAAGATGTGGAGAAAGTTTCAGAAGTTAGGTAGGCAAAGGGGTTAAGGTATACTAGAGTGGGGGAGGGAGGAGGAAGCATTCCCCGCAGAGGAAGCATATTGTGTTTATGTAAATTAAAAGGGCACATAAATATTCACTGCTGTTCTCACTAGTCACTGGTCTGGTGAAAGCCTTGAATTACTTGTAGGGGTAGAAGAAATTGGTAGACTTTGTAGGTGTACAAGCAGGACCCTGAAATACTGGAATTTCTGAAAAATTTCCATGTGTTGAGGGGACAACAGGACAGATTATTTGACTTGGATTGTTTTACAAAATCCTTGCTGTGGAGTTGCTTTAAATAATGGGCTTATAGGCAAAAAATCAGGCTGTCACCCCTCCTTCTTCCCTCTAACAGTTGCCTGCAGCTAGAATCTTCAGTTGATATCAGTTAAAAACAGTAAGAACAGCACCCTCCCTTCTCTGTCACCTTCTGCAATGTTAATTTCTGTACTTGATACTTACATGATTCCCATTTTAAAATTTTTGATACTGTTGAACATTAAAAGAAATGTTCTCTGAGACTTTGTGGGTTTCCCAAGAGAGACAATAAAAAAATAAAATAAAATAAAATAAAATAAAATAAAATATTTTTTGGCTTCAATACACATAGAACTTCTGTGGACACTGGGCTATTCTCTGTAAGGAGTAAACGGTAGTTTTATAAGTTTGTCCAGGAGTATACAGCTCTAACCAATGACTAAAAGTGACATCTTTTGAAAATTTGCAACTCTATTATCAAAAGAATGCATGTATTACATAATCTAATTATTTAAAAAGTATTCATGATACTTGAATTCTCCTAGTGTCTACCCTTTCTGGCTTACAATTCATGAAAAGCTCATTTTCAGGTTTAAAAATTTGGAAGTTTTTATTTATAAAACAAACAAAAAACAAGTTTTATAGTGGCTTAAACAAAGTAATAGCTTGGGGCCGGCGTGGTGGCTCACACCTGTAATCCCAGCACTTTGGGAGGCTGAGGCAGGCAGATCACTTGAGGTCAGGAGTTCAACACCAGCCTGGCCAACATGGTAAAACCCCGTCTCTACTAAAAATACAAAAATTAGCCGGTCATGGTGGTGCATGCCTGTAGTCCCAGCTGCTTGGAAGGCTGAGGCAGAAGAATTGCTTAAACTGGAGGAGTGGAGGTTGCAGTGAGCTGGTATCACACTCCTGGGCAACAGAGTGAGAATCTGTCTTAAACAAACAAACACAAAAAACAAAATAACAGTTGGAGACTCGTGGCAGTTCCATAGGCACCTTCTATCTTACTGCTTTACTGTTTTAATATCAGTGTTCCCCTCATGATCTAAGAATGGCTGCTTCAGCTACTGGAACCACATTCACATTCCAGTCAGTGGTAAGGAACAGGAAGAAGGGAAGGGTACAATCCTTCCCTACAAGGGAATAACTCAGATGTTATCACCTCACTTCTGCTTGCATCCCTTTGGCAAGAACTTAGTTACATGTGTACAACTAGCAACAAGACAGTTGGGAAATAATGTGGAAGTGTTGTCTGTGTGCCCACTTAAAACTCAGAGATTCTATTTCTAAAATTAAAAATGGGAGGATGAATATTGGAAGGCAGTAACATTCTGTGTTATAATCACCATCTTTTGGCAGCTGCCCTAAGAAGTGATTGAGTAGTTTTAAACTTAGGTGTGAATATATAATCCAGGGTTAAATGGGTGTCTGTGGAGACACAATTATATTTATGCATATTATACCCTATTTTATGCAATTTTGTATCCTTACCATCTAGCATAGTATACTACTAAAATACAGAACAATATATTCAGAATGCATGACCAGCCTTCTTTTCCTTTCTTGTACAATCTTTATTAGGTATGTATTCTTTTTTTCACTTGCCATATATTCGTCCCTATCCATATTTCACTTCCCTTCTCAAAGAGGATTTAAGAGTAGATAAGATCATGGTTCATAGTATGATAGAGGAGTACTTTAGATCTCTGTGTTTAAGACTGTTTTTAAACTCTAATAGGAATCTAAATTAACTTATAACAACAAAGGACCAATTTTTCCTATTGCCAAACTGACAGTTTTAACTTCTGTTATCATGTTTTAATTATCAATAGAGTAGCTATATTCTTCTGAATGTTCAGTACTGTGTCTGAGATGTCTGAGAATTCTGAAGATTTTTTTTTAAATTGATACCCAAGGCCACTAGTTGGTTTGTGAAGACATTTTCTCTGTACTTTATTTGTATATTTTATGTATTGACCAGCTATTCCTGGAGAAGATAAGGTAATCCGAAGAATAAAAGTGTTCTGACATTTGTGTGTGTGTGTGTGTGTGTGTGTGTGTGTCTCAGAATTAGCTATTCTACAGACATTTTGGTCATTTATCTTGTTTTTGGCCTTCTATTAATTTATAGATTCATTTGTTCTTGTGTTAATTTCTACTACACATTTTGAATAACTCAGTTTTCCCCTCATGAGCTAAGAATGGCTGCTTCAGCTACTGGAACCACATTCACATTCCAGGTGTCAGGTGCTGCATTCAGTGTTGGGAACATGAATATGCCTGAGACCTAGTCTGCACCTCACTCAACTTAGCATCAGTGCCACACCATGTGGGGAGTGCTGTGCTCGGCCCACATGTGGGGCAACCGAGGTGGAAGCAAGGAGCTTGTGAGATGATGGGGGCAGGCAGGATGCCGACATGATTCATGTGTGTCTTGATTGTTGAGAAATAATATGGAAATAGTTCTATTTGATGGGAGTGATGGATACAAAGTGTGAGTTAGAGATGCAACTGGAGAGCTAGATCATGAGGGACCCTTTCTACGCCATGCAGAGGAGTGGGGACTTAATGTCCCCAGGTCAGTGGCTTTCAAACCTTTTTGTCCATGACCCATAGTAATGCCGATGTTTTTACATGGTGATTTGTTACTAGGCCTGGGCCTAACCTTTTCAGGGCCTGGGCAAGAGGACAAATGGTAGCATAGATACATACAGTATAGCTAAATATTTAAAACTCAAGGCAAAAAACTGTTAGAAAAGGATATACTAACCTACCTTGACAAATATATCTTATAATGAAAAATGATACCAAATAACTGAGAGTAGTACAAATTTAAAATCAATTTTGTCTTCCACCAAAAGACTATGAATTTACCCTGAGGAAATGCCAGGGCAGTAGTAACTGGGCCAAGCTGGAGGAGAGGAGGGAAAGGCTCACTCAGCCTTCTCTTCCAATGGCCAGGGAATCTGTAGATAAATACTTCCTTTCTCTTGGTCTTTTTTGGGGGAGGGGCTCTTTCATTTCTGCCAGAGGCTCTGTGCCTCCATCTGTTGCTCCTTCTTTACACCCAGCAGTCAGGCATTGAGTTCCAAAGTGAGCTAGTCCATGCCAATCCAGTCCAAGGACAACCTCTGGCCCCCAGGTGCTCTCAACCACCCGTCCTCACAGGAGGCTTTGCATTAACAGTTCTCTGAGCAGGAATGTGAAGGAGTAGTGAGACAGTTGGCTTCTACCTTCTCTGCCGCACCTTTATCCATTCTTCTAGGGTCAAGGGGTCCCTCCAGCCCTCAGGTCCAGGCCCCGTCATTAGTGGACAACCTTTGGCCACTCCTTGGACTGGAGGTACACACATGCTAGTAGTACCACCTGCTCTGAAGAAGGGGTCCATGTAGGTCAGAGAAGCCGCTTAATGCCATTTGGGTAGAGAATGATGGTGACCTTGGTAGTCAGAGCTTCAGGTGGAAAGGGGAACTCCTTGGCTAGAGGAAAAGAGCACAGGAAGAGGAAGGCCAGAGCAAAAGCTCCTTGCCCACCATTGGTCGATCTGAAGGGAGGGAGGACACTGGTTATGAGGCCTAAAGATGGTGAAAGTGAAGATAGAGAGGAGGGAAGGGATGTAGAATCTGCAGGTGTTGATGACTAATTAGATATTGGGGGTGCAGAAGAAACCTAGAATAATGCCATGATTTCTGATGTGTGGCATTTAAGGCCACAGTGTGACATTCGGGTAGTATTTTGTTTGTTATTTGGATATATGGGTCAAGATATGGTCAAAGAAATGTTTTCATTTGGATGGTTTGTTAAAATGCAAATTTCTAGACCCCATCTACTAAATCAGAATCACCAGGAGAAGTCCTGGGAGCTTGCAGGGGAGCAAACTCCTGCGGTGATTTTGAGTCACATCTGTACCCTAGAGAGTGGGAACAGTGTTTTAGGTGGCCTGAGGGCTGAACTCTGGTGCTCACAGGAGGAGGAAGGGAAGTGGCAGACAGACACTGGAAAGAAGTGGGTAGATGTCTGATGAAAGAGAGAAGTTTGGTAAAGTAAGGACGGTGACAGGGCTCATGCATTTAACGTGGGAAGCTTCTGATAAACTTTAGCAAAGGCAGATTGTAGAGGTTCAAGGAGTGAGCATGTTGGGAGATTAGGAAAGGGAGATAGATCATATAGGATATAGTCTATATCCTTCTAGTAAATTTGATTGTAAAGCCAGAAGAAAGAGGGATAACAAAGCAAGGCACAGATTTGAAGGAGGCCTTTAAAAACAATTCTGGAACACTTAATGATGACGGGAAGAGGAACCTGTGGAGAACCAGATATTGAAGATATGGCAAAGAAAAGGAGTAATTGATACAGCCTGGTTTCAAGGGAGAGGAGAGATGCATTTTAGGACCCAGGAGGAGGGAAACTTAAGCAGACAGAAGAACACTATTGGCTTCTATACAGTTATGAAGGAGAAAGGGCATGCATAGATGCAAAAAATTATCTTTGTGTAACAGACATTTGGACACAAACTATAGGCACAATTTAGGTGTTGTGGCTACAGAGGTTAATAAGGTATGGCTGTAGTTTAGTGGGGGAGATAGACAAGGAAATCAGCAAGATAACACGTGGCAAGTGTTATTAGAGTTGTGCTAAGAGATGGTGGAAACACAGAGGAGGGCATGAGACAAGGCTTTGCAGAATTGGAGAGAGGGCAAAATGTGTGTATTACATATATGTGTATATATTTTACATATATATGCACACACATATATCCACACACACATACACACAATCACACAATTATAAGCATCAGCTGAAACTTTATTTGGGAGGACTTCAGAAAATGAATGTTTATGACCAAGGAAGCTTCTTCTTGCTTATCCTTCCCTTTCCCCCTTTGATGACTTTTCTTGAGGCTAAATTAGGTACAGAAAGCCACCGCTTCCAAAAGTGCTTTGGTACCCTGGCATAATTTCAAAGAAATCTCCTTTCCCACTTAGTTAACTACATTTCTTCAGGAAAAAAAGAGTCTTCTCTGTCAATGTAACATCCTTTAACAGGACTCCTGCTGGTTGGTTCTTGTATCTTGCTGTGGCAGCTGTGAACATATATACTATTGATTGTTGATGTGTGATATAAATCCGACTGCAGCATGCCCACTAATTGGTTTGAGAGCTAGATATAGACAATGCTGTTTTATAGTAGCTTGTGTAGATAGGCCTAGTCATAGGGTTAATTCTGCTTGACAGCACATCAGCAGCATCTTGAAAGTAATTACCTAACAGAAGTTTTCCCACAGCCAAACTGAGAGCTTCAAAGGCTTCTGAATTTACAACTAGTATTAACCAATATCTGAAACATGGTGTTCCCACAAGAGCTCAGATTTTTTTCTCCTTCTTATTAAATGTATGAGGTTACTAGGTTCATTTGCTGTGTGCTAAGAACTTAGTGAAAAGTTACTTGGTGTTGAATAATTTCAAATCTTGGATAATATAGAGGATAATTATGAATTTGGTTTTTTATTGCTTTATTATCGTACTGAAACAAGTTAATCCGTAAAAATCAGATGCCTTTTAGAAAACATAGTTTATCCTGTTTCACTCAAAAACCAATTAAAAAAGTTAATATCTTTTCTATATTGTGCCATCTGTATTGATATTTGCATATTTAGAGGATCTAGGGTAATGCCTGCATTTAAAATGGTTACAATACATATATATTTACATTTTAGAAATATACACTGAAAAATGTAACTATTACCTCCCCTCCCTTCCCCCCGTGAAATAACTGTTTTTTTACAAAGAATTTTTATATTATAAAAAATTTCTTTCTCTTTGCAGATCAGAAACCAAATTTGACTCTGGTTCAGGTATGTTTACATTAATAATGCTATTCTAAATATATTTTATTTACATTGTTCTCTGAGGAGTAATTCATCAGATCAAGAATCATTTTGGTTTTAAACAGGCTGGGCAGTCTCTTTTCAAAATGTGAGTCCCACCTCAAAGCAGGGCTATCAACTGCTTCAAATCATAATTTGAGATGTTCACTTTGGAGTCTTCATAGTTCTGTGATAAGCATTACATGCCCTATATCTGCAGAGTTTCATTTCAAAAGCAGAGGTGGGGGTTGTACATTCTTATTGCTCAAAATAGATTATTATTTTCTCAGTGGACAAAGCATCCTAAGTAATTTGAAAATTCTCTTTAGGTTATCACCAAATGTGGGACATGGATGTATTTAATTCAGCAAACTATAGAGAGTTCCAGCCAATAGAGTTACAGAAATAGAAATTTGTCTATGATTTATTAGCTTATTTTTTCTAAACAAATGTTTTATTGCTAGATGGGCTATAGAAAATGAAGGTTACATTAAGTCATTATTTTGAATATATTAGGACAAAATTTATATTCTCACAAGCAGCGGCATATCAGTTTCATTAGACATTTTCTTTTCATTAAGCATGAATGTAGCCATATAATTCTCAGGTTTGACTATGTTATTATGTCATTTGTTGAGATTTATGTGCTGCAAAGTTTCTGATGGCATTTACAATTAAAGGACAAAAATTACCTCGTGTTTCATACAAAGGAGTTATGTATATCCTTTGGTTAACAGATAAACATTAGTTTTTGAATTCCAGGAGAAAGTAATTTACAGAAAAATATATAACTTGTTTAATTTAAAAGTAACATTTTTACTCTGGTTCAAGTTTCACTATATTGTAACTTTAAAAATGTTTTTACTTATTATGTTCACAAAGGAACAATTGTTATATATTCTTTTTGATAGCAGTATTAAGGAGACAATGCACTTTTTCTTCTTTATAAGCTTTGTCTTTCTTTTCTTGTATGGTTTTGTGAATTTGGTGAGACTCATTTATTATGAAGCCTGTACATTTGAGTTAACAAATTCACCTAGTTTGAGAACCATGACTCCAGAAATATTTCTATTCTGTGTCTTCTGCAGCTTCTGAATCAGATGTATGAATGATAGTATAAAATAAACATTTTTGGTTGAAAACATTGACTATGTAGAGACTAAAGGTGGGATAGCATTGTATCAACTATTTGACTCATTGATTCACAAAGGACTCAAGATAAGGCCAAAAATCTTTTTCATTTTTTAACAATTAAAATATTTAAGTATAATTAAAAATAAATGAATAAAGTTGATGGAAAGTACATTTTTACATAAAAATTACATGTATTTTTTTTCCTCTGCCAGTCACCAAATATTTATTAAGAACCCACTTTTTTATGATCTGATGTAATTCCCTAAACATCAAGTGAGAAAGTGTTTTTAGAGTACTGGGTCTGGAATATAGCTTTTAAAAATGAGTAAGTCCACTCGGTTCATTTTGAAGGTAGAACCTGGGAGTAGTGTACAAGACTGAAATATTAGGCAGCTATTGTCAAAGTCAGATAATTTATGTTAACTTTTCAAATCCAAATTAAGGTGTGCTGCTAAATTCCTGTACTGAAGGTAAGTATTTATCATGAAAATAGTTATAACATCTGTACAGGCATACATCTTTCACTCTTGTGAGCAAAGATTTTTGTGCATGATTTATTTATTTATTTTTCAAGTTCTTATTTAAAAAAAAAATCTATCATGGACAACATCTGCCTGTCTTAAAAACTACAAAGGTCTGTACACTGAAAAGTCTTACAGGGGAATACTGATTAAAAGTTTATTTATTCTTTTAATTTTAAACTTAAATAGGTTGTGGAAAGAATTCAGATGTTTTCAAATTAAGAAACGGAATTATTTTTTCTTAATAAGCTCCTTTTAGCTTATGACTGAATGAAAGAATCATGACAAAGGAAGCTAGAAATATATTCTTTGGCATCCTATATCATGCAAATTTTGGTTAGAAGTAAGGTAGCATAGGACCCTCCTCAGTGGCTCACATGTGTAATCCCAGAACTTGGGAGGCTGAGGCAGGTGGATCACGAGGTCAGGAGATGGAGACCATCCCTGGCTAACACAGTGAAACCTCATCTCTACTAAAAATGCAAAAAAACAACAACAAAAAAATTAGCCTGGTGTGGTGGCATGCACCTGTAGTCCCAGCTACTCAGAGGCTGAGGCAGGAGAATTGCTTGAACCCAGGAGGGGGAGGTTGCAGTGAGCAGAGATGGCGCCAGCCTGGGCAACAAAGCAAGACTCCGTCTCAAAAAAAAAAAAAAAAAAAAGAAGGTAGCATATTGGAACAATTAAATGTATGACTTTAATAGGTTCAGATTCTCTATTGTTCATCAAATACAGAAAGTAAACTAGGTCTGTTTAATGTTGAATACAGCTGTGACAAAGTAAGATTTTTAAATGAAGGAATATGCCAATCTTACTGAAAAAGAAAAACATGAAAAATAAATACTATGGTCAGTGACTAGCCATAATGGAAGGGATTTAAAAGTCAAATTATATGTAAACACGCACACACACACACACACACACACACACACACTCACAAGTATATCAAGGAAAGTGCCCAACTTATGCAGAGCTTACTGCACAACATTTTTAGTTTGTGTAAATAAGTTTTAAGCTGTGGAGTGATATTCAGGAAGAAGGAAGGAAAGTTTTCATTGCCAGCGCATGGTAAAAAATTTCATTTGTTAGATCTATACCAAATGATTAATGTAGAAATTGATTTAAATTTTTTCTTATCAGAATTGCGTTTTTTTTCTGCAAAAGCAAATCCTCAACCTCCTTGTGCTTTTTGAATTAACAATTTTTGTATAATGAAAAAAATTCAACCATGTATAAAAGTAGAAAGTATAGTGTGATTAGCACCCTTATAGCCATCATCTAAATGTTACCTTTGTTAATTATTTGCCAAATTTGTTTTACCTTTTTTTTTTTTTTTTTTTGCTTAAAATATTTTAAAGTAAAATACATACATTTCATGTGATTTTTAAAATCTGGAAATTATAGATGGTCTTGACTTATCAAAAGGAGTCAATGTTTTGAAGTTTTCATCTATTTTAGGAACTTGAGTCACACACAAATTACTGTGGAAAGGATTGTGGCATTTTCATGTCCACATCCAGTTGAAGACTCTGAAAGTTCTGTTTATGGTGAGTTGTATAGGTAAGAAAACCTTCAACCAGAAGGCAGAGGCCCTGAATTAATTTTGACCTGAGAACTCCAGAAATTTTCTATTCTCAAAATTAATTTAGTTAAAATATCAGCTGCCATTTAGCTGTGGTCTCTATATACGGAGTAATATACTGATTAAAAACCTTTTCTGTTGATTTATAACTCAATCACCTAAAGTTTTTGGCTTTGCCAATTTAGAACAGTCAGCTTACCTTCTTTTCTAAAGGAGTTTTAAGGTTTCCATTTTCTACCTTTTCCCAGTTGATGTACTAATGTTGCTTGCCTAGGATTGTGTGGAGTTGGTGATTTTACTAATAGAGTAAAACAGACTTCCTTTTATGTTCAGAAGTAGCAAGAAGCTATACTCTTCTCCCCACCTCCCAAGAAGGGAAGTTAGTTGATGCTGGAGGAAGCAGAGCATTGAGTTTAATGTAGTGATTAAACATGAAAGTCGTATATCAAATCTCAGGAGAAACATGCTTTTGAAAGAGGCAGAGAACTGTGGAGCATATTGCATGATAGGCTATATAAACAGAGCCTTGGAGGTCAGTATGTGGATGCAAACCAATTAAATAAAAGAACTTACTGGCTTTGCTTTCTATCATCTGGATGGGGAGGATCACAAGTTAACATTCACAGGATTGAAGTGTAAACTTTGCTTAAATAAGCTAGGCACCTTTGGAAATTTTATTAACTCTTTCAATCCACTGCTAACATATACTTTCAAAAACCCAAGTCCCTGGGAAGTTTAAAAAAAAAATCCAAAATATATGTTCTTTTGGCCCTCTGTACATACCCACTGGCAAAGGGTAATGAACTAATAATGAGTAGGATGGAAGAAAAAGTGAAGGATGAGGGTGAAAAGACCAAGAATTGGCTCTGTTGCCAAATTTCAAGAACGTGCATGTCTTTCAAAAAAAAACCCATTTGGAAAAGCAGAGCTCTTGCAGAATAACTGAAAAAAGGTGTTTTTCTCTTCCGAATTCTGGGTATAAGGATATATGTAGAATTTACTAGTCACTAACATAAAATCAGGATATTGTTATTTCTGTTCTAATAAAGTAGAATAGCTTTCTGACCAAGAAGAATCTAACTTATTTATAAGTTAATAACTGAATGTTAAGGACAGCTTACACTATAATTCTGTGGTCCCAACCTTATCAGGCAATGTTTGGGTGAGAAAATGAAATACCATGTTAAATGGTATAGATTCATGGTCCATAAACATTCAAAACAAAGAATTTCTTTTCTATAGAGTCATGTTGGCTGAGAAAGTGAATAAGCTTATGTTTAGTGCTTGTTGATTCTGGGCCACTTGGAATAGCTATACTAAGGAAATGGGCTCATAGAACACAGCAACTCAAAGATATAAGATTTCATGAAAGCAAATTATGGAGGATTAAGAAACCTAATGAGCATGGTTTAGTGTGGGGAGTTGAGGAGGGAGCTCACTATTAAATAAAGCCGAGAGTGTAGAAGGTTAGGAGATCCTAAAAGACATGATTATAAAAGGCACAACAGAATATAATTATGCTGAAGGTGAGGGGGGGAAATCCAAGGAACAAAAAGCAGCTAGTGTCGCTCTTAGGATCTGTAGTTAAAAAGGAATCTACACCAGGGTAAGGAAATCAAAGAACATAATCAGTTAAAGCTTGAGACAAAAACATAAGGGCAGGGAAAAATAGAATGGGGCTGTTAAGGTGGTCACTAAGTTGAAGGAAAATGAGGAATTTGAATGTAGTAGAACTAGAGTTTTGAAAGCTTATTAACAAATGAGAGAATTTGCCAAACATAGTAAACTTTCCTCAAGAAATATTAATAAGGAAACTATTTTCAGTTTTTGTAAGCATGAGAATGTGTTGACAATACTTTTTAGCTGTATAGTTCAATTTCTTAATTTTAAATTTCTTATTTTAAACTCATAACATTGAAGAAGAAGGAAATAAAATATAAATATTTCTATAAGAATATTGAAATCCACATCATTTATTGGTGGAAATAAGAAAAATATTGACTATTCATCTATTCATTCATTCAACATATATTTACTGGGCATATCATATACCAGATGTTGAGGTTATAGCTGTGAACAGGGTGGATACAATTCCTTCTGTCATGGAATCTTACACTGGTTGGTTGGTCCATTACACAAATTCACATGAATTTACCTGCATACTTAACTGAGGAGGCCTAATAAGACTAAAACTTAAATCTAAATGGTGAGTCAAAGACCTCTTGATATTTAAACATAAGCAGATATATTTTAGATTTAGACAAATTCACCTTTGTTTACTTTATTCAAGCCATATTATTCTGTTTTCCACAGACTTTTAAGAGAACAGCCTAATAATGCTAATGGTTAGGGTGTAATTTTTCTAGAGTTTTCAATAAGAAGTGACATTTTCCATTTGATTATTATTTTAAAAATCAATTTAGAAGGGAACACAATGACAAATATTTGTGAATACTGTTCTAGCCTTTGCTTTTGTTTATTTCTTTTACAGGATCCTATTCAAGTTAGGCTGAAAAATCAGGCAACCTTCTCTATAGCAATCTTTCCTGATTGAGTAAAAGCAAGTAGAGGGGACGTGGCTCTTCATCCCCTTTTATAAACTAACTTGACCAGGAAGCAGCAAGGCATAGTGGCTAAGGTTTCATATGTACCATTATGTCACATACTGACATTTTGTGTTTTTTTCTTAGACTTAGAGCATTTAAAAGCTATAAATTTCCTTCATTGGAGCCTTAGCTGAATCCTGGAGTTTTAATATTTTTTTATTTTTATAATTTTTTTTAGAGACAGGGTCTCATAGCTCACCATAACCTTGAACTTCTGGGCTCAAGTGACCTCTTCCCTCAGTCTCCCAAGTAGCAGGGAATACAGATGCACACCAACATGCTGGGCTATTTTAAAACATTTTTTTGTACAGATTGGATCTTGCCATGTTGACCAGACCGGTCTCAAACTCCCGGCTTTAAGCAATCCTCTTGCCTCAGCCTCCCAGAGCACTAGGATTATGCACGAGCCACTGTGCACAGCCCAATATTATATTTTAAATAAATGCAGTTTTGATTTTCTTTTGGACATGATAGTTATTTAGTAAAGCGTTTTTTAAATTTCCAAATTTTCTATCTTCTACTTTTATTAATGTTTTTCAGTTATATTGCTTGGTAGTCAAAGAATTTGGCCTTAATACTTTTTAGAGAGTCTATTATTTCAGTTCTTATTAACGTTTTATTTTGGGGCCTCTCATGTATTTAATTTTTGTGGGTTTTTTGTTTGAAAACTATATTCTCTGCAATGTAAAGGCTTTAATGGACATTTATTAAATCAACCTGATCTATGTTATCTTTTGTATTATTATTTATTTGGTTTTAATTTTATCTGACAAGGATGGTAAAATGAGTGAGTTTTTCATTTGATTCTTTTTTAACATAAATTCTGCTTCTTTAGATATCACTGTCCCTGTGTTCTCAGCTCCACATACTCAATTAGTCTGATGGCAGCCAATTTACTTGGGGCATGCATTGTAGAGAACATTACTGCAAGCAATGCTCATAGAAATGAAGGCTGCTAAACTAACACAGGGATAGGAAACCAAACATCACATGTTCTCACTCAAGTGGGAGTTGAACAATAAGAACACGTGGATGCAGGGAGGGGAGCATCACACACCGGGGCCTGTCAGGGGGTGGGGGGCTAGGGGAAGGATAGCATTAGGATAAATACCTAATGTAGATGATGGGTTAATGGGTGCAGCAAACCACCATGGCACATGTATACCTATGTAACAAACCTGCACGTTCTGCACATGTATCCAGTACTTAAAGTATATATTTTAAAAAAGAAAGGAATGAAGGCTGCTGTAAAGAGGAAACATGTTATTCCAAAGTCATATGTGAAGCAAGAAGTTGCTGCAATTACCACCTGTAAATACTAGTGCTCTCCTTCTCCCTCATATCCCATAGCTTTATAAGGAAAGAGGCTCTGAGACTTTATATGATTCAGATGTTCGTTTTCTCTACTTAAGATCCTTCCCGACTCCTCCATCTGTTTGGCAAGGTTCTGTTTACCTCTTAATGCTCACCTCAGACATTACCATATCAATTAAACGTAGCCTTCCTTGACACCTTCCCAGCTGTCAGTCATCCGTTTCTCTGTGCACACGCTAGATCTTGTAGCACTTATCATCTGCAGGATATTATTTGTGTGGATCTTTTCTTTCTATCCAAGTCTGTGAATTTCTTGAAGGCAAGAGCCATGTCTCATTTACCTTGATAGCCTTGATATCTTTTTTTTATTTTTTGAGATGGAGTCTTGCTCTGTCACCCAGGCTAGAGTGCAGTGGCACAATCTTGGCTCGCTGCCTCCTGGGCTCAAGTGATTCTCCTGCCTCAGCCTCCTTAGTAGCTGGGATAACAGGCGCCCCCCCACCCCCCCCACCAACTATGCCAGGTTAATTTTTGGATTTTTAGTAGAGATGGGGGTTCACCATTTTGGCCAGGCTGGTCTCAAACTCCTGATTTGAATTGATTCATCCACCTTGGCCTCCCAAAGTGTTGGGATTACAGGTGTGAGTCATTGGGCCTGGCCTATAGTCTCAATGTCTTATATGTGAGAATTACTCAATAAGTAAAAATTCCATGAAGTTGGACATTTTTGTTTTTTAATAGTAATAGAAATACATAACTAACGATGGATGGAAGATTTATTCTCCCCTTTTATAGTGTTGAGTTGTTGCTGAGAAGTGGCTACTGGGCTAGAGTTGACAATTTCCAGGCCCTTTGCATCTATGTGGAGAAATGTATATCATTTTTAGGTTAAGGGGATTTTAAGTAGCTGATATGCTTTCCCTATAACACTTTTCCTCTTCTGAGGTTAATTCATAGTTACATGTTGAAGATGATGTTATCATAGTTTGGAAGGAGTTTGGATCCATACATCATGCTTGGAGGAGATCTATGCAGGAGAGCCATTCATCCTAGAATATCTTCATTGGACTTCATGTATTATGAAATAATTTTTTTATGATAAGCCACTGAGATTTTGCTATCACTTATTATAGCAGCTAGTGTTACTTACCCTGACTAGCCTAGTGCCTAGACCAGTCCTTAGCAAAAAGTTATTTGCCTGTAATTATTTTCTAGTGTCAAATATCCCTAGATATTTTTTGGACAAATGATTGAATGAGTGATCAGAAATTACATTATCTAACCTGAAGATGATCCTTTAAACTAAGAATCATTCAAAAATAGAATACTATGTTTTATATAGTCACCAAGCCTATCAGCTAGAGATTATCACAATAATGCAGTATAATAAGTCACCTCAGAAAGCACTGATTTAAAACAATAATCATTTATTCATGTTTACATGTCTATGGGTTGGTTGGGTGGTAGCTGGCACATGCTAGCAGCAGGTTGGATCCAGGTCTGTTCCACACTTGTCACTGATGGTAGAAGATAAGAGGGCAAGCCCAACTATGCAAGCACATAATGATATGATTATAAAACACCTTGAAAATGTAAAATGTAGTCCAGATTTGTATATGGTTGTGATGTAGCTATTAGTAGACCATTGAAAAGGTTGCTGGCCACACACAAAACATAGCATTAATTGCCTTGGTGAATTTTTTGTGTTTAGTATCTGGCTGTTAACATTCAGGCTCAGAAACCTAAGTGTTTCACTATCTCTCAGGGGTGGACTCAAATGGACAAACCCAGAAGACTGATGGATGAAGCCAGAATGCCAGTGTGTTTCTTTATAATGAGAGATGTGTTTTTCACCTGAGCGAGAATACTTACATCTTCATGATTACTTACTTCTTTTTTTGTAAGTAATCCAGCTACATGAGACACAAAATCACAATAAAAATTCACTTGATCAGTTTACCAAAATAAATCATTAATGTTGGGACTGAAATTTCCTTACTGTAATATATATCACCCTAAAGCTAGATCTTTTTGAGAAGTTGAATCATAATGGAGGATTCCTGTTGAGTACAGACTAAGAACAAAGAAAAACAAATTGAATGTTTAGTTTTATGAGTTTACGCTAACAATTATCTGTCTCAAAATAGGAATGGTCCTGGATAGTGAGGCATTTTATGACTTAAATTTAATTGGCCACAACTTCATTTATCCATTCATCCATCCATCCATCTACCTATCCACCATCTACCCATCCATCTATATAAAAGATAGCCTTGCTGTTGGACCTGGACAATATACTGCAAATTCATTGCCTAAGACCTTGTTTCCAGATTCAAAGAGCAGACCTTGGAAGCAATCATAGAGCTGAAAATTTACAGTTTGAATGTTTCCTACCTTATCGAAAAAAATTAAAATTTCAGTGGTTTAACAAACCACTTTAGTATATTTAAATTAACATATAGAACAAGGTCAGTATATAGATCGAGATATAGAACATTTTCATCTGTTATGTTCCCTCATATCGTTCTTTAGTCCGTCCCCACTCATCAGAGGTAACCACTGTTCTGACTTCAGTCACCACAGATTAGATTTGCCTGTTCTTGAATTTCATATAAAATAGAATTATATAGTATATACTCTTTTTGTGTGTGATGGCTTTTGCTCCATATCATCTTTTTGAGATTTATTCATATTATTTGTAGGTATCAGTAGTTATGACTGGGTAGTATAAATTGGGAAGAATGTTTGGTCCAAGTTTGGCTACCGTTGATGCAGTTGTATTTACTGAACAGTCTTGGTTTCTAGTATTCTCAGGCCCAGAAGACGGTTCTTAATATATAGAACCAGTATGTAGGCATTTTTCCTTTGACTCAGTGATCAGTCATGATCAGTCAATTTGCATGTGCACGTAGAGCACTTACTCTATTTAAGACATGGTGGAGGACGTATGAGTATGAGGTAATTCCTACATTTGTGGAGCTTATAATCTAATTAAAGAGATGAGATGTATACACATGAAGATATACGTAGGTTCAGGGCAATATGAATGGTTTCAGCAGTGGAATCCTTGGAGAATTTAGAAGACGTGAATTACATTAGGGCATGGCGATTGATTGGGGCAGTTGCATGGTGGAGGTAGTACTGAGATATTCAAGGGTAGAATATGGGTAGATATAAATAAAGAGGGAGATAATTTAAAATAGAGAGCCCCTTAAGGTCAGGCACAGAGGCATAGGTGCTAAATGTATTTGAGGAACGGTAAGTAAACCAATTTGCCAGAACTGGAGTATTTTTGTTGGGGAGTCCTGGTATAGTTGGGAGTCTATTAGAGACAACAGGTTTGGTCAAGGTGGGTGGATCACCTGAGGTCAGGAGTTCGAAACAGCCTGGCCAACATGGTGAAACCCCGTCTCTACTAAAAAATCCAAAAATTAGCTGGGCACGGTGGCACATGCCTGTAGTCCCAGCTACTCGGAAGGCTAAGGTGGGAGAATTGCTTGAACCTGGGAGGTGGAGGCTGCAGTGAGCCCAGATTGTGCCACAGCACTCCAGCGTGGTAACAGAGCCAGACCCTGTCTCAAAAAGAAAAAGAATTGGTACTTAACTCCGTGGCTAATAATAATAACAACAATGACAACAAAACGATTTCAAAATTGACTTTCTGCCTAATATGTAAAAAGCACTGTACTAAGTGTTGAATACTTATTAACTCATCTAATTTGCATAGACCATACATTATTATTCCCGTTTTATAAATGAATAGATCAAAACACAGGAAGTTTGGATATTTTGCCCAAGGTCACATAGCTAGTAAGTGACAGAACTGGGATTTGATCCTAAGTAGTCTGATTCCAGAGTCTTAACCAATATGCAGTATAAAAACCTATAATATGAGTTGATGGGATGAAAACAATATTTTATGCATTTTTAGTCATACCCCTATTTTCACATGACATACTTACTCACACAGTCACATGTAGTTGTAGAAATTTTCTCCTTCTCCAAATAGACTCAGATTCAGTAGTCTGTTGAGAAATGGATTTTGAAGATAATGTAAAAATTTTAATTAAACTAACATGGATTTATTCCTCCAGCATTAAATTGCTTGCTGAGAAAGATATTCATGAAGGATTTATTGCAAAGAAATGATAGAGGGAGAGTTAAGTGGTTCTAGAGAATTTATAATAATTTGTTTTAGACTAGGGCTCTATTTTTAACATAGATCAAAATTAACATAATTCATTTAATACAGTTCACCATGGTTTCGACAGGAGGTGAAAGTACATATCTTATATTGATAGATATTTATAGAATGGAATGAATCGGTGATCATGGTCACCTTCTTTGGGCAGTAGAACAAGGATATTTGGCTATTTATTATAATTGACATATCTTGCTCATTCCTGGGCAGAAATAAACTTCATTCAACAGCAATGTGTAGAAAATGTTGCTGTAGCACATTAGTTGGTTGCAGGCTTAAGATTAACATCTTGCCCCAGTATGAAAATATTTATTTATTAAGGAACATGTACAAATGTAGTAAAACTATCTGTTATTTGCTTATAATATCAAAATATTCTAGTTAAAATCCTTTAAAAAGATAATGACTTTTTAGTTCTTATGTCTCAATACATTTTTCATTTGAGTCTTTTCTATTATAGAACTATGCTAAGAACATTTTATAAGAGGTTCTTTTGATTTTTCATTAATTTCCCAGGATAGGAATCAAAGATTAACAAATTTAAAATAAATTTTTGCTTAATAATCACTAGTCTTACTGAATTTTCAATATCTGTGTTTTAGATATTCAAATATTCCTTAATTAAGAACTTAAGTGGCCATATGGCCTATATTGCATTCCATGTTGCAAATTAGTAACCTCTATTCTAGTTGTGATTTTGTTTTTGTTAATATTAAAGACATACTTAATTGATATATATTTAAGATGTATAATCGACATTATATTTTCACACAATAGCGTGTAATAATGGTTGTTGAATAAGTGAAAAGTGAATGAATGATGTATGAAATTATGTTGTTTTGCCATTTTCAACCAATGTAGAATATTTGCACTAATAAATATCATCCTTTTCTTTACAAAATGTGTCTATATATTACCTTGCATCTAAATCATTCACATTGTGGATGGAAGGCCATATGTAGATGGTGAGAGATAAAAAAGACAAGAAAATTTAATGACAACAAAAATATTTTGTGGCAGAACATAGGAACACAAAACAACAATGTAAAGATTCAAGTTTTATGGCCTATCGGTAGTTTTTCTACAAAAAATGATAACCTTCAGACTCCCCAGTCAATCAAATATAGACTTTGGATTTTTATCCTAACTTAGATTAAAATTTATTTCTATGTTAGAATAGTTTATTAAAATTATTTTCCCCTGTGGTGTTATATACTAATAGTCAGTAAAACATATTTTTACGGTGTGAATGAAAGTGGCATTAAAATTAATTTAAATTTATACAGTAGACTTATCTTTTTAGGAATTTGTGTAAATTTCTTGTATTTTGTAGCTTGTTTTATATCACTTTTTATCTATATATTTGCTTTTTAAATTATTCTACACAGGTATTTATTCAATTTATTTTTCATTGTGACCACCTGTTTAGTTAGCAGTATTCCTTGAAATGTTGTGATGAAATGTGGCTTTTACTGATTTATTAGACGATTTGCTGGGACTTTTTCTGTTGTTTTAAGTAATGTTCTAATATATTTATTTTTTCTAGCTATATGGTTTTTTTACTTTTTCAAGGTTGTAGAAGAATACTGCATATCTAGAACTTAGAACTGCCTATAGGTTCCAGAATAGATGTTATATACACACACCACCACACACATGTATATATGTATATGTGTATATATACATGTATGTATGTGTGTAAATATGTGTATATATGTGAATAAAAATTTCCTGCCAAAACATTTAAAAAATCAGGTTAAATTTATTTATGATGAAATATAGTTTTTTCCAAATGTGTTCTTTGTTAAATTAGTATGGATTTTATGCAATTTAAGAATTTTATTAATAGCAAATACAGTTATGTCAAATAAGGAAGCAACTTCCTAGAATTATATATAGTTGATTTTTTTGTTAAAATGATACGAATTTTTATGACCAAATATACAAATCAAAAAGAAATTTTAATGTCAAAATGAATGTCATTTCATTAATTTTTATTTTTAAGTTACCCATGTTCAATTTCACAAATGTTTGCTGGTCACACACTCTGAGCTTTGTGCATTGCCTTGAACAAGCTAGTTGTAATTATTGTAGAATAATGTAGTATCTAGCAGAAATAATTCTTGGCATAGAAATATGCTAATGGTAGGATAGTCTTTCATGATTGTGATAAGTATGGAAGAAGATCGTCTCTTTCTGAAGCCTGTTTATTTTGTAGTTAACAAGGCCAGGGGAGGCTTTTGATTATTTTTTTTGCTTGTGTGCCTACACATACCTAAGGAAAAAATAATCACAGATCTCAGTGTCACTTTAATTATACCATTAATTTAAGTGTTGATTCAATAGCTATTTACTGCTCACAATAGTTTAGTATTTGTAAACTTCTTGGTGGTATAGGTAACAATAAAGTAATGATAAATGGATATTTTTAATCTAAAGTAGGAAATCACATACATTAACAAGGATGCATTGTTAGCATATTTTTTGGTTTTTAGATGGAGTCTTACTCTGTCGCCTGGCTGGAGTGCAGTTGGAACAATCTAGGCTCACTGTAACCTCCGCCTCCTGGGTTCAAGTGATTCTCCTGCCTTAGCCTCCCAAGTGGCTGGGATTATAGGCATGTGCCACCAATGCCTGGCTAATTTTTGTAGGTTTAGTAGAGATGGGGTTTCACCATGTTGGCCAGGCTGGTCTCAAACTCCTGACCTCAGGTGATCCACCTTCGGCCTCCCAAATTGCTGGGATTACAGGCGTGAGCCACCGTGCCTGGCTGAATTATTTTAAATGTAGAGATATGGTGCTCGATAACAACCAGCTTTATTATTTACTATACATGACTGTATAATTTGAGGGAAATGTTTAAAGACAGATTATATTCTTAAATGTGATTAAATGTAATCTCTATTTTGTAACCAGTTTTAAAGGAAATAATATTGTATGCATTTTCAAAGTACTTTAATTTGTTCTGTACAAATTCAAAGGACATTATGCCTTTTATAAAAATTATATCTTGTATAAAATATTGGTAGGAAATTACTTTTCTATTTTATTCTTCGTACTGCTAGATTTAATAATTTTCTTCTTTTGGCATGATTTTTCTAAAGATATTTCCCAATTCATATGAATTTTGTTATCTATTATGTGTCACCATACAAGTAATGGGTCTACGTAACAAAAAGATGAAAGCCTCTATATTTATCTGTTATCTACATTTGTTACTAAGAGTTAACTGGATGGCTTTACATAGGATGATCAGAAACAGGAAAGCTGTGGTTTAGAAAATGTTTTAATCTGTTTCAAATAACTTAGCAGGGCAATCTGGTAAAAATGACATGATTAATGACTACAGAAGATTAAAATATTTTCACATTCTGTTTTTAATGACCTCTATCTTAAGTTTCTACCCTAAAATTTATAACTAGTAAAATATTATAGGAAAAATATATCATTCATAATCCTCTTGAAGTTGTGTTTTGCCTTATCAAATTGTGCCTTTTTTTTAGCCAAAAATAGCATAAATTTAAAATAAATTTTAACTGAAATATAGCTTTTGTGCTATTCTTAAATATACTCATTAAAGTGTTAATATTTACTAGGTTTAACATAAAAGATCTAAGATTATGTTTTCAATTAGGGTAACACTTCAATCCGTGTGTAATTTTAAAAAATTTATACATACAGCTAGGCAGATCTTCATCACTTAGAAATGGGCCATTTTAGAAAGTTTAACTATAAATGTTTCCTATGTACATAAATAGGTGGCAAGTATAACTATTAATGTTGGAGTTTTGCCCATTGATTCTAGTGGCTCTGTCTTTTTTATCCAAAGATAATGATGTGTATTCAATCTCTGTCATATTTACCTAGAGGAAGTCTTTTAATCCCTCATTTTTCTCCTTCACTGAGGTTATGTGTAAATACTACATAAAATAGCAAATGGAAGGAAGTCTGTTTTGTCTAAAGATACCATTCATCTTAAACAAATACATCAGCCTGTCTTTGAAAGGATAGCGATATGGGTTTTATTTGGTCAGAGAAGGAGGAGGATGGATAAGACTAAAGCAGAAATATGTGGCAAATTATATGAACTAGTCACATAATTTGCCACATATTTTTGCTCTGAAAATTGGATACATTTTTCTGATTGTTTTTGCTTAGGGGAATCACTTCAACCCCACCTGACATTGTTTCAACACTTCTTAATTTTCATTACTATTTGCATATTTATTCATTCCTATGTTCATATTTGTGAAAACTTGTATTGATTTCTGACAGAAATCTGAAACTAATCTCTAATTAGATATCTTATAGCACCATTTTCTGGAAAGCTATATATATGAATTTATAATTCCACTATGGGAAAAAGAATGTGTTACTTTCTCTTAATTATATCTGTTTCCAATTTTAATTATTTCTGAATTTAAAACTCCACAAAATTAAATAAAATAGTTTTATTTAACTTGCTACACTGTGAATTCTTTTGGGACAGAGGCCCTGTTAAATATATCTGTTATATTTATCCCCAGCACTAAAAAAAAACAAAAATGAATTTTAATTGCTTATATTTGGTTACTTATATTTATTATGAAAACTAATATATTTGGTGTTACTTCTGCCATCTTGTTTCCTCTTTAGTATGCTTCCTTGTAGTTGTTTTCTTTCCTTTAGTTGGATTAATTAAAATTTGGCCCTTTTAAGAAAACTTCTAGTTGTAAGTTATACACACTATTTCTGTTTATTCTGTCTGCCGTCTAATTTTAATGAGCATATTTGACCTTATATTTTTTTCTGTTAATATTGGGAATTAATTAATATCTATAACTTCCTTCCCTTTATTTCAGTATGAGAACTTTAGTATACTTTTAACGTGCCTCTGACCCCTGCATGTTTCCCATTATGCTTCTACTTACATAAAAATCATTTTTTAAGAATTCCATTAAGCATTATAGCCTCATTGTTGACTCTTGTTTAAACTTAACTATTTAATTTTACCTATTTATTTACTCATTACTGTTTCTTGTGTCCTGTCTTTGTGCTATAGTACTTCTTTGAATATTTTTTCAGAAATGGTTCTAGATAGCAAATATCTGGGTTATTTTATATGTAGATTGTTTATTCACACTTCTCATGATATCAAAAAGGATTAGAGGCAGAAGACACATCATTCATTACACATGTATTCTTCAAGAGTAGTAATTGGTAAAGAGAACTTACTAAAGAAGTAGTATCATCTTTTTTTTTTTTTCCTTTTTTTTTTTTTTTTTTTGCCAGGGAAGCATGGGCCAATAATGTTGGCTTTATTACTTTTATAGTTATTACATATTGTACCACAAGGCAAAGATGGGAGGACATACACCAAAATGCCAGTAGGTATGAACTCAATGTGATCAGATTATAATTTTTTTCTATCATCTTTGATTAAAACAATATATACATTGCATCAATTTTTAAATGTCATTACCATTTTTGGATACTTAGTTAACAACATGTTAGACCAATTCAAGGGATGATAGGATTTTACTTTATTTTTCTAGTTCACAAAGATTAATGTAGTAGAGACCTTTCATGTCAGTTTTGTCATAAGTGAAAGAATAGAACTGTCGGTTACACAGATACATGTACCTTTAATATAGACTATATTTCCTGATATTTCTTGGTCTTATCTCATTATTTGAATTCTGAGTTTATTTAAGGCTGTTGTAGAGCTAATGGGCGACAGGATTACAGTCCAACAGCAGTATCTCATTTTAAAAGCACTCAAGGAGTTAAGTTTGACACAACAAAGAATATAGTTTGGGAATGAAAGGCAATGAACAAGGGGAAATAAAAAAAATTAGCAAAATGAATAGAAAATCAATGAAAATAATAGTCTACACATTTTTATGACTCTTAAGTTTAATTGTGAAATAGCTTTCCAGAAAAATTGTGCCAATTTCTGCTCTCACCAGCTGCATGTAGTATATTCTTTTTCCCCCTGGACACACTGACAATCTGAGTGTGACTATTTCCTATTACCTTCCCAGCTCTGAATACTTCTATCTGTATTTTCTTTGCCTATCTGACAGGTAAAAAGTAGAATCTCATTAGTTTAACCTGCATTTTTGATGACTAGGGAGGTTGAATATTTTTATTCTTATGTATATTGACAGTTTATAATTCCTTTGTGAATTGCTTATTAACTTTTTTTCTTTGTCGAGGCTGGAAATAAGAGCAGAGCTTGAGTCAGACAGACCATCATTTGGATCCTGGCTCTGTCTTTTAAGCACTGTGTAATTTGGGGCAAGTAATATAAACTCTCTGAGCTTCAATTTCCTCATTTGTAAAACAATATTTATAATTATAATACCTAGCTCAATGTTATGAGAATTAAATAAAATAGCATGTAGTTAAGTCACTTAGCAAAGTGCTTGGTATACATTAATGATGCTGCTGCTGATAAAACATAAAGCTGGAAATATTTGCCCAGTTGGTTGCTTGATGTTTAAGATTTTTTTTCTACAAAAAAAAAAAAAATTGTAGTTAGCATATGTCAGTCTTTTTTTTCTTTTATAAGTATTTACTTTGGGTTTCTACTAAGAAAATTGTTCTTCACACCCCAGAGTATAAAAATATGATGAAAGTGATTTTGAATGTGACTGAGTTCTAAATAGAATCATCAATTTTAGTTATTCAGACTAAGAAAGAAACTAATAATTCTATAATCTTTCCATTTCTTTAGGAAAATTTTAGCATTCACTGTTGTTGAAGAAATCCAGAAACATTAGTTCACATATTTAACCAGTTTTAAAACAATGTTTTAAGACTGACAATACATTCCCCTGGATTATTTGTATATTTAGGAAGGGTCTCTGTTATTCTCTGCAGTACTTTTGTGTCCACTAGAAAATGATGTTGTGCTTGGGCCAATGAATTAGAAAAAGGATCCCCTCATTCCACCCCCACACCCTCACCCACACTGCAGTTAAATGACTCCTGTGGGTCAAGGCAGGTACACAGCCCTGGGAGTGAGGGGAACAGGAGCTGGAGTTCAGCTCTCACTTGTTTCTTCCACCAGGTTCCTTGTGTACTGCCCAGAGTGCCCCACTTTATCAGATGGGCCTGTGTTCTCAAAGTGGTTCTTGAAATAATTTGAGAAATTAATGATTATTTTATCTGAATCCACTTGCATAATTCAACTGAACTGAGCAGCTTTTTATCCAGGCACTTTTATAAAAGAAAAGAAGGGGGATGCAGTGGCTCACACTGGTAATCCTAGCACTTTGGGGGCCTGAGATGGGCAGATGGCTTGAGCCCAGGAGTTCAAGACCAGCCTGGGCAACATAGTGAGACCCTGTCTCTCCAAGAAAATACAAAAGTTACTGAGGAATGGTGGTGTGTACCTGTAGTCCCAGTTACTTAGAAGGCTGAGGTGGGAGGATCACCTGAGCCCAGGGAGGTCGAGGCTGCAGCGATCCATGATCATATGCTGCACTGTAGCCTGGGTGACAGAGTGAGACTCTGTCAAAAGAAAAGAAAAAAGAAGAGAGGAGAAAAGAAAAGCTTTTAATTTGAAAAATTGTGAGCAAAAAATAAGATAGCACTTTATCTTTAGAGGGGTGCAAATCATGCCCCCCTCTTTTCTTCTACCTTGTTTATTAATCCAAGAGCTCTTAAGGGATGGCTTCTTCCTCCTGTATATAATGATGTTAATGACACATCTGGGGCCATGCCCTTTTGCATGTTTTCCTTGTTATGGGTAAATTGATCAGCATTGTGTGGAGTATCCAGCAAAATGTGCTCTGCAGAAGTCTCACACTCCAATTGTACTTAACCATCCTGTGGTGCTCCTCTCTCCTGCCCTTGTATTACCTCAAAGCTTCCTATCCATGATTCTTTCTTACTATCCTCACAGTCATTTCTACTGTGCTCTTTAGAGCTGTGATTCCATTGTAAGTACATTCTTTTTTATACTCAAATCTCTTCATAAAATGTTTTCTTCATTTTTTTCTTTAATTGAGACTTGTCTGTCTCCCAAGGTTCCTCTTGCAGCTGCAAGAATAGAGGCAATAACTCTTCATTACCTCCTTCAGAGCCTCACTTTTCCTTTCTCATGTAAGAACTCCTTATACAGCCTCTTATTAACTTTCATCATTGCTGTGATTTATTAGCTCCCTGGTAATGCCCTTCATTTATTGAGGATTTTAGTTTTCCACTCTAATTCTTTCTATCCTCATGTGCAATTTCAGTGACCATGTGGATAGTTCAATCAACAACTGAGTTTCTTGAGCCTCCGTGTCCTGACCCTTTCTGTTTCTTTCCAGTCTGTTGTGTACTTCGTCATTTTACTTCCCTCCCCATCCATCCTAGACTCCATGGTGACCATTTTGTCACTTTTGCCAGTGCCCTCTGCGTCCTGGATTTGTTTTCCTTATGTTAAATTCCCCAGAAAAATCCTCAACCATCTGCTTTCAGTTGTAGCTCCTTCAAACAAGCTGCATTGCCCTGCTGGAGGAAAGAGTATAATTATGGGATAATTGCCACTAGAGATTTATGGTCTTCAATTTTAGGTTGCCTCTTGGCACTATTCTGCAGTCCTTCTGTGTCTTTATCACTTTTCTCAAATCCCCTTTTCTACTACCGTCTTCTTTTTGGACAATCATCTTGCCTCCTGTTTGATAGAGAAATTTAAGGCTATGAAGCTTGAGCTTTTCTTTCCTGAAACTAATGAACACTTTTATCCACACTGAACCTCTTTTCTATATGCTTGAAGGAAGAGATGTCCCTTTTTCTAGTTCCAAGTATTTCCCTCAGTTCTCTCCTATGGGATGTTACTCCATCAGTCATTTACTCTAATTCCTGAAACTCTTTGATTCTGCTTACTTCTTCCCATAGTCTGAAGATAAACTCAAGCCATCCTGTCTTAAAAAGAAAGTAAAAAACCCCAAACACAACTTTTTCAGCTTTGTCCTCTTCTAACTCTCATCTCTTCTTTCCACTGGAATTAAGGTTCTTTCTCAGTACACTATGCTGTTTGTATTTTCTTTTACTCATAGGAATAACCTAATAAAAAAAGAACAAAGGAGAACTGAAGAAATGCTAAAGGCCAATAAGCATTTGAAAAAGTTTAACCTCACTATTCATCATAGAAATGCAAATTGGATCAACTATAATTTTTATTTACTCAAAAATTAGGGCTTTAATAGTATGGGGAGATGTTTACTGTCAAATATTACTAATGGGAATATAAATTGATGCAGTCTTTCTGAAAAGCAATTTGGTAGTTGTTTAACCGTGTAATTCCACTTTAGGAGACTTTGTGAAGAAAATATTCAGAGATAAATGTGAAAGGATGTTCATGGAACATTATTTATTGTGGCAAAAAAACCCTTAATAGCCTAAATGTCCAATTACAGGGGCAGGCAAGATACCACACTCTCAACATGGAAAAAATCCAAAAGGAAATACACCAAAATGTTAATGAGAGTTATTTCATTGTGATAAGATTACAGTTGATTTATTATCTTTCTTATCATTTCCTATGATTTTCTAGTTTAATTTAGAAGAATATGTATTCAGAAAGACAAAAGTTACACATATTAATTCCTAATCCTTCTACCCACACTGTCTTTGCCTCTGGCAAAAGAATAGAGTAGGAATTTTTGTGAAATGGGGTTTATATGTCCATAAGCTTTCAGTATGTTCCAGTTGTTTTTAAATTTTCTTTTATGAAGTATGATGTTCATGGTGAAAAGGAGAGGGAACATGATTCGCATAGAATTTTCCATTAAGTGTTTAAACAGTAGGAACGTGTTGACCTATACAGAATGTTAGAGGAGGGAAAAGAGGAACTCTTCTGTGAATGGCAGGGTGGAAGCATTAAAGGAGAAGGAAGAGAACCAACCGGAAACAAAGGAACCAACCATCTCAAGCTAAGAGGGGGTAGGTTTACTTCAACACTGGGTAGATTGTCTCATAATATTTTCACTGAATATAAGACTAACAGCCAAACATACTTCAGTTAAAAGTAAAGATGAGTTGGCTCCTTCCCCAGAAAATATGAGAAAGTGATTAGTGACAGGATTGTATTTCTCTTCAGAGGCCAGAAGCTGCTGCTGTTGGTTAAATAGAGATATCCAGGATATGTGTTTCTGGTTGTAGACTTTTAATTTCTGACTTTACAGCTGTAGACTGAAACTTATCATGTGGGTGCCCTGGCTCTGTTTTTTTGTTCATGATTTATGTTCATACAAGTGATACTGTCATATCAAATAATGGCCAGTATGTGATAAACAGAATGTTCTCAAAAAGGTGAATAGCTTGTTTTTCAAAAGTTCATTTGTAAGTTGGTTGTTTTGAACTTAGAATACATTTTACTATAGGAACAATATAACAGAAAAATTAGATTTCAAGGCTAGTTCACTAAATATTTTTAACTTATAATGTACTTAAAGAGGAAGCCAGAGTACTGGAAGAGTTATCAATATAATTGTTGAAGTTATAGAGGATCATGAAAAGTTGGATTAGAAAAAGAAAATTTGAGCCAAGTGCTAAAAGAAAATGGGAGAGTATCCCAGGAATTCACAGATGGAGGGGAGAAGAGGATAATTGAAGACTTCAAAAGTAGAGTTTCTTGAATGATAAAGCTCTAAAGGGCCTGCCTGATTTTCCTGCTACTGTAGTACTATTACATGCAGCTGGAATTGTTAGTATTTACACTCTCTTTAAGCCAAACCCTAACTTTTGTTTCCAGGTCAAATTGCATTTAGAGCAATTTTTCTGAATCTTAGCCACACGTAAAAATTACATGAGGAATTTTTTGAAAACAGAGGTGCCTGGGCCCATCCTAGACTAATCAACTTAAAGTCTTTGCAGTTGGATCCCAGGCACTGGCATTGTTTTAAAAGCTTCTAATGTGCATGTAGAAGGAGGGGTACTGCTGGTCAACGTTAGAAGTATTAATAAATAAATTTTACACGGGGTAGAAATAGTGGCTGTCTATTTTTTCTACCATTTTACCTCTGCATCTACCATACTTCTTGATTATTAATAGAAATTCAATGAATATTTGCTTAATAAAAGAGTGAATCAAGGAATGAGGAATGAATGGATTTAACTAGCTCTAATCCCACATATTATAGTTCAGCATTAGGGCATAAATTATGGCTAGTCGTTTACTGACTGTGTCTCAATTCATACAACTAGTCTTCTGTCTGATTCCTAAGTAATACCTTTGGTACCCCAATTCATTCCTTCCTGCTTGGTTACTGTTTCTCAGTCATTGTTGTCAGGAACCTGCCAAGAACTGCGATCCTCTCAAGTCAGACTCACTTTCTAAGATCCAGAATGTTGTCCCTGAATTTCAGCCAAGTAGCTGAGAGCCTGTAAATTTGGCTGACGTTTTGACTTCTTCAGTATTGCTTTCTCTAAGATTCCTCAAGAGTGTGTTCTGTTTCTTCCATTTCATACTCCCTCTTGTTAACTTGTTGCTCTGGAACGAATTGTAGTTGTAAATGCACAGAAAGGGTTCTATTCTTCAGTAAGGTTAGTTAATTATTATTCATACAACTTTCTTCCCCATTTTTTGCCTTTATTTTTTGTATTGAAAGATGTGCATTAACAACTCCCACAATATTTGAGGATTACATAGTTTCTTAGTATTTCGGATAGTTTTTGTTTAATATAGTTTACTGCTCCATAGTAAATAAAAATTCTCTAGTATTATGTCTTGTGAATTATTACTATTAAAAATATCCTTTTTAATTTCAGTCCCTGTTTTTGGAATTGATTTTTTTTGTCTGATAGCAATTGTATTATCCCTGTTTTCCTTGTGTTGTATGCATTTACCTTTGCTATTGTCTTATATTTGACCATCTTTTTGTCACTTACATTTATGTATGCCTCTTAGAAATATAATATAGCTGAATTTTCATTTTTACTTTTTACCCATTATGAGAATATTTATTTTCAAACTGAAGAATTTCTGCCTTTCATTTTATTACAAGGGAGACACTTTAAAAAATGCCTACCATCTTATTTTATGGTTTCCGTTTACTATACAAAAAATGGAAGGGAAGGAAAACATCCCAACTCATTCTACAGGGTCACTATGACCCTGATGGCAAATCCAGACAATGATCATAAGAAAAGAAAACTATAGATCAATATCTTTTATGAATACATGCACAAATATTTGTATATGTATATGTGTATTTACAGGTAAATAGGTATGTCCTTTGCAAAGGACACACACACACACACACACACACACACACACACACACACACACATATATAATACAAGTATTATAAAATACAGAAAACCTCCCATAATCCTATGACTAGTTGATGTGTGAGAATGGATGTGTGTACTTCTAGATTCTTAAAAAAATTTTTTAATAAAAATGAATTTATCTTGAGTATATTGCTTTGTAACCTGCTCAACATTATGCCACTAAATATTTATCTGTAATATCTCTTTATGGCTTTAAAATACATTTTAATACAAGGTATTTGTAAATAAGTAAGATATATTATTCTATAATCTAAGTAGGAGTAATACAAGGTATTTATAAATAAGTAAGATAAATTATTCTGTACTCTGACTAAGTAGGAATATGTAGACTGTTGGAAAGATTACCTAGTTACTGAATTATATATGGAATATGAAACCATTTATGTAAAACATGTTTGTGTGCATGTGTATATATGAATTAGATGCATCTATGTGCTTGCATATATATATTGAAGACTTCTTTATGCTTGAATTTTAGCTTTATTTAAAACATGTTTTGCTTGAATTTTTATAATTGAAGATATACTTATGTATTATTTATATAATAAAAAATAAAACTAACACATTCATTTAAAATATTCAAGCAAATGCCAACACATTAGATAGCTTAGATAAAATGAACAAATTCTTAGAAAGACAGAAACTACTGAAATTGACTTGAGGAATAGGATATACTTGTAACTGAATAAACAAGTAAAGAGATTAAATTGGTGCTCAAAAAAACTACCCACAAAAACAAGTCTCAGCCAGGATCACTTCACTGATAAATTCTATGAAATATTTAAAGAAGAATTAATGCCAATTATTCACAACTGTTCCAAAAAATAGAAGAGGAGAGAACACATCCCAACTCATTCTACAAGGTCACTATGACCCTGATGGCAAATCCAGACAATGATCACAAGAAAAGAAAACTATAGATCAATATCTTTTATGAATACATACACAAAATTCTCAACAAAATACTAGCAAACCAAATACAGCAACATATGAAACGTAGCCAAGTGTGATTTATCTTAGGAATGCAAGGTTGGTTTGATATTGAACAATCTATTAATATAATATGCTACCAAAAGAATAAAGATGATTGTGTCAGTAGACACAGAAAAAGTATTTGGCAAAATGTGACAAACTTTCATAATAAATATGCTCAACAAACTAGGAATAGAAGAAAACTTCCTCAAGTCGATAAAGGACACATGAAAACCCACAACTAATGCCATATTTAATGGTGAAAAGACAGAATGCTTTCCCCAAAACAAGGATGCCTGTTTTCACCATTTCTATTCAGCATTTTGCTGGTGGTTCTAGCCAATTAGGCCAAAAAAGGAAAAAGAAAAGAAAAGAAATTGGAAAAATAAAATAAAAGGCACGCAGATTGGAAAAGAGTGAGTAAAACTATCTCTATTTAGAGATGATATAATCTTGTATAAAGAAAATCCTAGCTGGGTGTTGTGGATCACACCTGTAATCCCAGCACTTTGGGAGGCAAAGGCGGGTGGATCACTCAAGGTCAGGAGTTTGTGATCAGCCTGACAGTGATACCCTGTCACTACTAAAAATACAAAATTGGTCGGGTGTAGTGGTGAGCACCTGTAATCCCAGTTACTCAGGAGGCTGAGGCATGGGAATCACTTAAATCTGGGCGCAGAGGTTGCAGTGATCCAAAATCATACCACTGGCCAAAATTGCAACCAGGCACTAGCCTGGGTGACATTCCTCCATCTCAAAAAAAAAAAAAAAAAAAAAACAAAACCTAAGGAATCCAGTAAAAATCTAATAGAACTAATAACAAGTTCATCACGGTTGCAGAGTAAAAGAAAAAATAAAATAAAATAAAATATACAAAATCGACTGTATTTCTGGAAAAGATTATAGAAAATATGTATCATTAATTTCTTAAATTTGCGGTAGAATTTACCTGTGAACCCATATAGGCCTGGTGCTTTCTGTTTTGTAAGGTTACTAAATATTGATTCAATTTCTGTAATAGATATAAACCTGTTCGATTATCTGTTTCTTCTTGTGTTAGATAATCTAACAGATAGATTATATGTGTTAAGGAGTTTGTTCATTTTATCTAGATTATCAAATTTGTGGGTATAGAATTGTTCATGATATTCCCTTATTATCCTGTTAATGTCCATGGGATCAATAGTGATTACCTCTTTTTCATTTCTGATTTTAGTAATTTGTCCTTCTCTCTTTGTGTCTTAGTTAACCTAGCTAGAGGATTATCAATATTATTGATCTTTTCAAAGATCCGACCTTTGGTTTTACTGATTTTCTCTATTGATTTCCTGTTTCTAATTACATTGCTTTCTGCTCTAATTTTTATTTTTTTCTTTTCTTTTGCTTACTGAAGATTGTTTGCCCTTCCTTCTTTAGTTTCCTAAGATGGAAGCTTAAATGATTGATTATAGACCTTTCTTCTTTTCTAATATATGCATTCAATGCTATAATTTTCCTATAAGCACAGCTTTCACTGCATCTAACATATTTTGATAAGTTGTATTTTCATTCTCATTTAGTTCAAAGTATTTTTAACTTCACTTGTGTTTTCTTCTTTGATCCATGTGTCATTTAAAAGTATGTTGTTTAATCTCTAAGCATTTTCAGATATTCCAGCTATCTTTCTGTTATTGATTTCTACTTTAATTCTGTTGTTGCTTGAGAGCAGACATTGTATTATTTCTATTTTTAAAAATTAGTTACCATGTGTTTTATGGGTCAGGTGCAGTGGCTCATGCCTATATTCCCAACACTTAGGGAGGCTGAGATGGGTGGATCACCTGAGGTCAGGAGTTCAAAACCAGCCTGGCCAACATGGTGAAACCCATCTCTACTAAAAATACAAAAATTTGCTGGGTGCGGTGGAGCATGCCTGTAATCCCAGCTACTCAGGAGGCAGAGGCAGGAGAATTGCTTGAACCCAGAAAGCAGAGGTTTCAGTGAGCTGAGGTCATGCCATTCCACTCTAGCCTGGGCAACAAGAGCAAAACTCCATCTCAAGAAAAAAAGAAAGCTAAGATATGTTTTATGGCCCAGATGTGGTCTATCTTGGTAAATATTTCATCTTAAGAAGACTGTGTATTCTGCTGTTGTTGGATAAAGTAGGCAATAGATGTTCATTATATCCAGTTGATTGATGGTGTTGTCGAGTTCAACTATTTCCCCAGTGATTTTCTACCTGCAGGATCTGTCCATTTCTACTAGAGGGTTGTTGAAGTCTCTAACTATAATAATGCATTTGTCTGTTTCTCTTTGAAGTTCTATCAGTTTTTGCCTCATGTATTTTGATGCTCTATTGTTAGGTGCACACATATTAAGGATTGCTATGTCCTTTTGGAGCATTGATCCCTTTATAATTGTATAGTTCCCCTCTAGTCCCTGATAATTTTCTTTGCCCTGAAGTTTACTCTGTCTAAAATTAATATAACTACTCCAGCTTTCTTTTGATTGGTGTCAGCATGATATTTCTTCATTCCTTTCATTTTTATCTGTATCTCTTGTCATATTAAAAGTGGGTTTCTTGTAGACAGCATATATCTGGGTCTTGTTTTTTGATCCATTCTGACAATCTCTGCTTTTTAAGTGGTATATTTATACCATTGACATTTAAAGTGATTAGTAATATAATCACTTTAGTAATAGCAAATTTGTATTGCTACTTGTAATCATCCACTGTCATTTGATTCATATCTACTACATCTGTCATTTTATTTTATTTATTGCCATTGGTTTTTTGTTTTGTTTTCCATTATTTTCCTGCCTATCTTGGTTTTAATTGAGCATTTTATATGATTCCATTTTCTCTCTACTCTATTTGGCAGAATACAGTTATACTTCCTTTTCTTTTTAAAAATTATTATACTTTAAGTTCTGGGACACAAGTGCAGAACATGCAGGTTTGTTACATGGATATACATGTGACATGGTGGTTTGCTGCACCCATCAACCTGTCATTTACATTAGGTATTTCTCCCAGTGCCATCCCTCCCCTAGCCCCCTTTGACAGGCCCTGATATGTGATGTTCCCCTCCCTGTATCCATGTGTTCTCATTGTTCAACTCCCACTTATGAGTGAGAACATGCGGTGTTTGGTTTTCTGTTTCTGTGTTAACTTGCTGAGAATGATGGTTTCCAGCTTTATCCATGTCGCTGCAAAGAACATGAACTTGTCTTTTTTTGTGCCTGCATAATATTCATGGTATATATGTGCCACATTTTCTTTATTCAGTCTACTATTGATGGGCATTTGGATTGGTTCCAAGTCTTCGCTATTGTGAACAGTGCTGGAGTAAACATATGTGTGCGTGTGTCTTTATAGTAGAATGATTTATAATCCTTTGGGTATATACCCTGATATGGGATTGCTGGATCAAATGGTATTTCTAGTTGTAGATCCTTGAGGAATTTCCACACTGTCTTCCACAATGGTTGAACCAATTTACACTCCCACCAACAGTGTAAGCGTTCCTATCACATCCTCTCCACATCTGTTGTTTCCTAACTTTTTAGGGATCACTTTTCTAACTGGTGTGAGATGGTATTTCATTGTGGTTTTGATTTGCATTTCTCTAATGACTAGTGATGATGAGCTTTTTTTCACATATTCATTGGCCACATAAATGTTTTCTTTTGAGAAGTATCTGTTCATATTCTTCACCCACTTTTTGATAAGGTTGTTTTTTTTTCTTGTAAATTTAAGTCCCTTGTAGATTGTGGATATTAGCCCTTTGTCAGATGGATAGATTGCAAAAATTTTCTCCCATTCTATAGGTTGGCTGTTCACTCTGATAATAGTTTCTTTTGCTGTGCAGAAGCTCTTTAGCTTGATTAGGTCCCATTTGTCAATTTTGGCTTTCGTTGCCATTGCCTTTGGTGTTTTCATCATGAAGCCTTTGCCCATGCCTATGTCCTGAATGGTACTGCCTAGGTTTTCTTTTGGGGTTTTTATGGTTTTAGGTCTTATGTTTAAATCAATAATCCATCTGGAGTTAATTTTTGTATAAGGTGTAAGGAAGGGGTCAAATTTCAGTTTTCTGCATATGGCTAGCCAGTTTTCCCAACAGCATTTTTAAAATAGGGAATCCTTTCTCCACTGCTTTTTTTTGGTCAGGTTTGTCAAAGATCAGATGGTTGTAGATGTGTGGTGTTATTTCTGAGGCCTCTGTTCTGTTCCATTGGTCTATATATCTGTTTAGGTATCAGTACCATGCTGTTTTGGTTACTGAAGCCTTGTAGTATAGTGTGAAGTCAGGTAGCATAAGGCCTCCAGCTTTGTTCTTTTTGCTTAGGATTGTCTTGACTATATGGGCTTCTTTTTGGTTTCATATGAAATTTAAAGTAGTTTTTTCTATTTCTGTGAAGAAAGTCAATGGTAGCTTTATGGGGATAGCATTGAATCTATAAATTACTTTGGGCAGTATGGCCATTTTCACAATATTGATTCTTCCTATCCGTGAGCATGGAATGTTTTTTCCATTTGTTTGTGTCCTCTCTTATTTCCTTGAGCAGTGATTTGTAGTTCTTCTTAAAGAGGTCCTTCACATTCCTTGTAAGTTTATTCCTAGGTATTTTATTCTGTTTGCAGCAATTATGAATGGGAGTTCACCCATGATTTGGCTCTCTGTTTGTCTATTATTGGTGTATAGGAATACTTGTGATTTTTGCACTTTGATTTTGTATCCTGAGACTTTGCTGAAGTTGCTTATCAGCTTAAGGAGATTTGGGGCTAAGACGATGGGGTTTTCTAAACATACAAGCATGTCATCTGCAAACAGAGACAATTTGAATTCCCTTCTTCCTATTTGAATACCTTTTATTTCTTTCTCTTGCCTGATTGCCCTAGTCAAAACTTCCAATACTATGTTGAGCAGGAGTAGTGAGAGAGGGCATCCTTGTCTTGTGCTGGTTTTCAAAGGAAATGCTTCCAGCTTTTGCTCATTCGGTATGATATTGGCTGTAGGAGTTCAAGACCAGGCTGGTCAATGTGCTGAAACCTGTGCCACCATGCCCAACTAATTTTTTTGTATTTTTAGTAGAGAGAGGTTTCACCACATTGACCAGGCTGGTCTTGAACTCCTGACCTCAATCGATACACCTACCTCAGCCTCCCAAAGTGCTGGGATTACAGGCATGAGCCACCACGCCCGGGCTACTCAACTTCTATAAATTCAACTTTTTAAGATTCCACATATAAGTGAGATCATGCAATATTTGTCTTTCTGTTCTTGGCTTAAGTTTGCATAATTTCTTCTAGGTTCATCTATGTTGTCTCACATGACAGTTTCTTTCTTATATATCTATATATAACTACAGATATGTATATCTACAGATATATATAGACATAGATATATATGATATTTGGCCTTAAAAAAGAAAGAGATATATATCTCACATATTCCTTATCCAGTCATTTGTTGAAAGACAATGATATGATTTCATATCTTGGCTATTGTGAATAATGCTGTAGTACACCTAGAGGTGCAGCTATTTCTTCAACATGCTGACTTTATATGTTTTGGATATGTACTCAGTAGTAGGATTTCTGGATCATATAGTAGTTTTTTTTTAAATTTTTTGGGCAACCTCAACAGTGTTCTCTATAACTTCTGTAATAATTTACATTCCCATCAACAGTATACAGTGTTCCCTTTTCTCCACATTCTTATCAACACTTGTTATCTTTCACCTTTTTGATAGTAGCCACCCTAGCAGGTATGAGATGATATCTTATTGTGGTTTTGGTTTGCATTTTCCTAATGATTAGTGATGTTGAGCATTTTTTCATACATTTGTTGGCTGTTTGTATGTCTTCATTTGGGAAATATCTATTCATGTCTTTTGCTCATTTTTAAATTGGGTTATTTTCTCATTATTGAATTTGAGTTGTTTATATATTTTGGATATTAACTTCTTATCAAATATAAGGTTTGTAAATATTTTCCCTTGCTCTGTATGTTGTCTCTTCACTTTGTTGATTGCTTTCTTTTCTGTGCAGGAGCTTTTTAGTTTGATGTGATCCCAGTTGTTTATTTTTCTTTTGTTGCTTGCGCTTGTGGAGTCATATCCAAAACACACTGTCCAGACAAGTGTCGTGGAGTTTTCTCCCTGTGTTTTATTAAAGCAGTTTTACACTTTCAAGTTTTACATTTAAGTCTTTAATCCAATCTGAGTTAGTTTTTGTATATGGTGTGAGATGAGTCAGTTTCATTCTGCCACATGTCTATAATCTAACAGCAAACTATCCAAAAAAGAAATTAAGAAAACTATCCCGTTTGCCATAGCTACTGAAAAGATAAAATACTTAGGAATAAATTTAACTGAGGAGATGAAAGATCTGTACACTGAAAACTATAAAACGTTCATGAAAGAAATTGAAGAAGGAACAATTAGAAGGAAAAATATCCTATGTTCATGGGTTAGAAGAATTAATATTGTTAAAATGTTCGTATACCCAAAACTATCTACAGACTCAATGCAATTTCTATCAAAATCCAAATAGCATTTTTCACAGAAATAGAAAAAAATAATCTTAAAATTTATATGGAAGGACAAGAGACCCTGAATAACCAAAGCAATTTTGAACAAAAATAACAAAGATTGCAGCATCATACCACCTGGTTTCAAAATTTACTACAAATCTATGCTATGGTTTGAATGTTTGTGTCCTCCCCAATATTTACATTGAAACTTAATCCCCAAAGTCATAATGTTAAGAGCTGGGGTCATTTAGCAGGCTGTGCCTTCAAGTGTAGGATTAGTACCTTGTACAAGAATTAGAGGGAACTAACTAGACCCATTTTGCCCTTTTGCATTCCACTATGCGAAGACCTAGCACACAAGGCAGTATCTTGGAAGCAAAAAGAGCCAGCCTTCATCAGAAATTGAATCTGCCGGTGCCTTGATCTTAGACTTCCCAGCTTCCAGAACTGTGAGCAATGTATTTCTGTTCTTTATAAAATTATCCAGTCTAAGATACTTTGTTATAGCTGTGGGAATGCGCTAAGACACTATACTAATCAAAACATCATAGTACTGGCATAAAAACAGACACATAGACCAGTAACAGTATAGAGAGTCCAGAACGAAATCTATGCATCTGTAGACTATTGATTTTTGACACAGATGGCAAAAACACACAATGGGGAAAGGACAGTCTTTTCAATGAATGGTTGGGAAATCTCTGTCTCCCTCTCTCTCTCTCTCTTTTTTTTTTTTTTTTGTCTAAGAAAGTCTTTATTACTTTCTCACTTTTTTTTCTCAATCTAAAATCTTTTAGGGTACAGTATTCTGTCCTGGTGTTTCTTTTTCTTTCTTTCTTTCTTTCTTTCTTTCTCTTTCTTTCTTTCTTTCTTTCTTTCTTTCTTTCTTTCTTTCTTTCTTTCTCTCTCTCTCTCTCTCTCTCTCTTTCTTTCTTTCTTTTCACACTTTAAATACTTCACTCCACTCTCTTCTTCATTATATGGTTTTTGAGGAGAAGTGTGACATAATTCTTATCCTTATTCTCACTGTAAGTAAAGTGTTTTTTCTCTTCTAGCTTCTTTCAAAAATTTTTCTTTGTCTTTGATTTCTGCAATTTCAATACGATATTTCTAGACATAGATTTTTTGGTATGTATCCTTTTCGGTATTCTCTGAGCTTCCTGGATATATGGTTTGGTGTCTATTAATTTTGGAAAATCTTTAGCCATTATTACTTTAAACATTTTCTCTGTTCCATTTTTTCTCCTCTTTCTGCTATTCCTATTAAACAAAGACACCCTTTTAAAATTATCCCACAGTTCTTAGATATTCTGTTCTGTTTTTTTTTTTTCATTTTTTCCCCTTTGCATTTCTGTTTTGCAGGTTTCTATTGTCTTTTCTTTAAATTCTCTGATTCTTTCCTCAGTTGTGTCCAGTCTGTTGATGAGCCCATAAAAGGACTCTTCATTTTGTTATAGTGTTTTTGATTTCTGGCATTTTTCTTTGATTCTTTCTTAGAGTTTCCATTGCTCTGCTTACATTATCATCTGTTCTTGCAATGTAGCTTGTTTTTTCCATTAGAGCATATGAACTATAGTTGTTTTAAATTCCTGGTCTGATTATTAGAAAATCTCTTCCCTATCTGAGTCTGGTTCTGATGCTTGCTATGTCTCTTCAAAATGTGTTTTTGTCTTTCAGTATGCCTTATCTTTTTTTGTTGAAAGCTGGATGTGATATACTGGGTAAAAGGAACTGAGGTAAACAGACCTTTAGTGTGAAGTTTCATGTTTATCGGGCGAGGAGGTAGACTGCATTTACTATTGTATAATTTTACCTTTTCCTCTCTTTTGCTTTTTCAGTTTCTTTAAAATAATTGAGAATTTGCTTCCAGATTATTAGTAATTTTTTTCTTAACAAAATACCTCATCCATATATAAATTTTTTTCTGTGTATTACATTATACTTCAAAGCCATATTATCAGGAGTTATCTAGATTTAGTATAAAATAACTTTTATGGGTTTTATTTATGATAGCTGTTTCTTAGCAAGTCATCTGCTTGAGCTTTATATTCTGATTTTTAAGAAACAGAATGCTTAGAATCAGAATAGGAGTGGTAATGAGTACTTCCATGTCTTGTCATAAACACTTTTGGTAGTTATTGACAAATTGCTTTCCAGAAAATTTGTGCTGATTTAATTTCTGTCTGGATTTTATGGGTATTTCCATTTTTCCATTTCCTTTTTTTCAATATTAATATTTTCATTCTTTATAATATGTGGCATGTCATATTTGAAACCTAGTTTGTCATTCATGTTTTAATTGTATTATTTAATTATTGAGTTTAAATATTGTAATATAGTTATTCAACTTTTTTTGTTTCATATGTTGCCACTTTATGTCATTTGTCTATTTTTTATTGGGGTATTATATACTTTATTGCTTTGTAAGATCGCTTTGTATATTAAGGATATTAGATCATCTTATTTTATCTGGTTGATATGTTTTTAGATTTATTTATGTTGTTTTCTATTTGGCACCAGATCAATGCTTGCTGACATTTTGTTAGGGAAATGATTAGGAGCATGGACTTTGCATTGAAACTCCAGCTCAGGCCAGGTATGGTGGCTCATACCGGTAATCCCAGGACTTTGGGAGGCTGAAGCAGGCAGATCACTTGAGGCCAGCCTGGACAACATAGTGAAACCCTGTCTCTACAAAAAAATACAACAAGTGGTTGAGTGTGGTGGTGTGCACCTGTAGTCCCAGCTACTTGGGGGGCTGAAGTGGGAGAATTGCTGGAGCCTCGGAGGTTGAGACTGAAGTGAGCTGAGATCGCGCCACTGCACAGCATCCTGGGTGACAGGGTGAGACTGTCTCAAAAAACAAACCAAAGAAAACAAACCCAGTTCAGCCACTTGCTCATTGTGTCAACTTGGAAAATTGGTTAATAACTTTTAGCTCTTGCTAAAACTGATAAAAAAAAATAGTGCCACGGGGTTGTTGAGAGAAATTAATTAAAAGGTTAGCATAATATCTGTCATAATTTAGTAAACACTCAATCATTTCTGGCTATTACTGTTTTTATTTTTTTTTAAACAGTGACCAAAGCAGAAATAAAGTGAATGATGTGAATTATTGAATATATGAATTATATTTGCTGCCCTCTCTGGCTTTTTCACATTTTCCTTTCCGCCATGTGAAACTCCCCACCTTCACCCTTTTATGGGTTAGTATATTTGATACATAATCTTATTCTCATTTTGTTTAATGACTTGGAAATGTGTTGAATACTCTTTGTGCAGGTTTTCAATTAGGTATACTTTTCAAATATATAAATAAAACTCAGTAAATAGAGGACCGTTTTCAGATACGGTATATACTTTTATCAAGTTTCTCTTTTCTACTTACATAACAGTGGCAATTATGCAAGTAGGAGATATATCAAATGAATAAATGGATGTTTCTAGCTCTGAATATGCCATGAGGACCTTACTTCTTTTTTTGATTCGTGACATATTTTCTCTTTCAAAAGTTTAGAGGAATGGGAATGTGAGCCTTCCATGGGGAAGTCTTACTTGTGTTGCTACTTTTTATATGTCTTACATATCTGTCTATTCTGTGGTTGAATAAAATATGTCCTTCCTATGACCACCAGTGCAACTTTTGTACATATGCTACCCATTATACTGAGATCTCCTTCTTAAAACCTCACATGTAGAAATGAATGTAAAATTTGTACTCTTTTACCTTTGAAAAATTTGTAATAATCACCATATCTTTATGATCATTAGATTAGCAAATGGTTAAATCCTCATGAAATTCCCTTTATAAGCTGTTTATAGTTTTCAGGCATTCAATCATTCATGCCTTATAGAAAGGCAAAAAAAAATTGCTTATTGATGAAAGAGAAGTAAGATAGAATCACTGTTGTATTGCTACTCCGTCTCTTAATGCAGAAGTAAGCTAGATTTATATACAGTATATTTATATTTAATGTATTCTAAAATATAATATATGTAATGTGACTATAAATTTATATTATATACTTACATTTTATATACAGATTTATTTAATATATAGATTTATATGTATATAAAAACATAGGATGTGATTTTTCATTATTTGTTTTTACAGGAACAGAATGCTAGTGCTTGAAAAGGGAACATAAAAGATCATGTGGTCTAACATTCTCATTTTACAAATAACAAGGTTAGAAAGGCAGCACATGGCTTACTCAAGGTCTCATGTGGGAGAACCTATTCAAGAATTCAGGGCTGTGTTCACAAGACCACACTTCCTATGACTATAGTCATGTTTTTACTTAATTTCAAGCCCTTTTTATTTTAACTTTATTTTTAATATCACAGTTATTTCTTTACATGGTTAAGCCTGTTCAAGATTTTCTCATTCAATAACTTGGCATATTTCCTTTAAACAAGAGCCATCTTATTAGACACTGAAGCTACTAAAAAGATTAAGGTTGCTTTCACTGAAAATGTGCAAAAACAACCACCCTAGTACTTGCAGTGCTATGTATGTTCCCATCTTGTGGCCCTAGTAGAAGAATAAGTAGTTACTTTATTTCTCCTTTACCTATGCCCTTCAGGAGATGTCATGTCATATGCCTGCTGTGGACTTTGAAATTGTGTGCTGTATTCAAAAGTTTCTAAGTAACTCAAGACCATCGTAATTAACTTGGGCTCAATAATTAAGATTGAAAAGGATGTTTTATGCCTGTGTCTTTCTTATTAAACAACATATTAAAAATATATCTAGCTCTGTATAATTACATTGATCATTGTACCCACTGGATAATACTGTTAGTTTGATGCAGAAGTAGTTGTGGTTTTTGCCATTGAAAGAATGGCAAAAACCACAATTACTTCTGCACCAACCTATTAATTTTCTTTCCCACTCTTTGAGAGGTATATGGTTTGGCAATCTCTATGGCAAGTTGTTCTATTAGTCCATTCTTACACTGCTATAAGGAACTGCCCAGGCCGAGCGCGGTGGCTCATGCCTGTAATCCCAGCACTTTGGGAGGCCGAGGCGGGCGGATCACGAGGTCAAGAGATCGAGACCATCCTGGCCAACATGGTGAAACCCTGTCTCTACTAAAAATACAAAAAAATTAGCTGGGC
>CAUYLG010055379.1:0-96084 GCA_963573385.1 Cacajao melanocephalus
AGATTAATAAAAAAGAAAAGAGAGAATAATCAAATAGATGCAATAAAAAATGATAAAGGGGATATCACCACAGATTCCACAGAAATACAAACCACCATCAGAGATTACTACAAACAACTCTATGCACATAAACCAGTAAACTTGGAAGAAATGGATAAATTCCTGGACACTTGCACCCTCCCAAGCCTAAACCAGGAAGAATTTGAAACCACGAATAGACCAATAACAAGGGCTGAAGTTGAGGCAGCAATTAATAGCCTACCACTGAAAAAAAGCCCAGGTCCAGATGGATTCACAGCTGAATTCTACCAAACATACAAAGAGGAGCTGGTACCACTCCTTCTGAAACCATTCCAAACAATCCAGAAAGAGGGAATCCTTCCAAAGTCATGTTATGAGGCCAACATCATCCTGATATGAAAACCCAGAAGAGACTCAACAAGAAAACAAAACTTCAGGCCAATCTCCATGATGAACACGGATGCAAAATTCTTTAATAAAATACTGACAAACAGATTGCAACAGCACATCAAAAAGCTTATCCATCACGATCAAGTAGGCTTCATCCTGGGGATGCAAGACTGGTTAAACGTACGCAAGTCTATAAACGTAATTCACCACATAAACAGAACCAAAGACAAAAAACACATGATTATTTCAATTGATGCAGAGAAGGCCTTTGACAAAATTCAACAGCCCTTTATGCTAAAAACTCTCAATAAACTAGGTATTGATGAATGTATCTCAAAATAATAAAAGCTATTTATGACAAATCCACAGCCAATATCATACTGAATGGGCAAAAACTGGAAGCATTCCCTTTGAAATCTGGTACTAGACAGGGATGCCCTCTCTTACCACTCCTATTCAGTATAGTATTGGAAGTTCTAGCCAGAGCAATGAGCAAAAAAAAAAAAAAGAAAGAAAGAAAAGAAAAAAAAGAAAGAAAAGAAAAAAAAGAAAAGAAAAGAAAAAAAAAGAAAAGAAAAGAAATAAAGTGTATTCAATTAGGAAAGGAGGAAGTCAAATTGTCTCTATTTGCAGATGACATGATTGTATATTTAGAAGACCCCATTGTCTCAGCCCAAAATCTCCTGAAACTGATAAGCAACTACAACAAAGTCTTAGGATACAAAATCAATGTGCAGAAATCACAAGCACTCCTATACACAAATAACAGACTAAAAGAGAGCCAAATCAAGAAGGAATTGCCATTCACAATTGCTACAAAGAGAATAAAATACCTAGGAATACAACTAAAAAAGGATCTAAAGGACCTATTCAAGGAGAACTACAAATCACTGCTCAAGGAAATAAGAGAGGACAGAGACAGATGGAAAAACATTCCATGCTCATGGTTAGGAAGAATCAATATTGTGAAAATGGCCATACTGCCCAAACTAATTTATAGATTCAATGCTATCCCCATTCAGCTACTTATGACCCTCTTCACAGAACTGGAAAAAACCACCTTAAACTTCATATGGAACCAAAAGAGAGCCCACATAGCCAAGACAATCCTAAGCAAAAAGAGCAAAGCTGGAGGCATCATGCTGCCTGACTTCAAACTATACTACAAGGCTACAGTAATCAAAACAGCATGGTACTGGTACCAGAACAGAGATAAAAACTAATGGAACAGAACAGAGGCCTCAGCAGCAATGCCACACATCTACAACCATCTAACCTTTGAGAAATCTGACAAAAACAAGCAATGGGAAAAGGATTCTCTGTTTAATAAATGGTGTTGGGAAAACTAGCTAGCTATGTGCAGAAAGCAGAAACTGGACCCCTTCCTCACACCTTACACTAAAATTAACTCCAGATGGATTAAAGACTTAAACATAAGACCTGACACCATAAAAACCCTAGAAGAAAACCTAGGCAAAATCATTCAGGACATAGGCATAGGCAAGGACTTCATGACTAAAACACCAAAAGCAATGGCAACAAAAGCCAAAATAGACAAATGGGATCTAACTAAACTCCAGAACTTCTGCATAGCAAAAGAAACAATCATTAGAGTGAATTGGCAACCAATAGAATGGGAACATTTTTTGCAATGTGCCCATCTGACAAAGGGATAGTATCCAGAATCTACAAAGAACTAAAATAGATTTACAAGAAAACAAAACAAACCCATTCAAAAGTGAGTGAAGGATATGAACACTTTTCAAAAGAAGATATATATGAGGCCAACAACTCATCATCACTGGTCATTAGAGAAATGCAAATCAAAACCACATTGAGATACCACCTCATGCCAGTTAGAATGGTGATCATTAAAAAATCTGGAGACAACAGATGCTGGAGAGGATGTGTAGAAATAGTAACACTTTTACACTGTTGGTGGGAGTGTAAATTAGTTCAACCATTGTGGAAGACAGTGTGGTGATTCCTCAAGGACCTAGAAATAGAAATTCCATTTGACCCAGCAATCTCATTACTAGGTATTTATCCAAAGGATTATAAATTGTTCTATTGTAAACACACATGCACATGTATGTTCATTGTGGAACTGTTTGCAATAGCAAAGACCTGGAACCAACCCAAATTCCCTATGATGATAGACTGGACAAGGAAAATGTGGCACATATACACCATGGAATACTATGTAGCCATAAAAATCAATGAGTTTGTGTCCTTTGTAGGGACATGGATGAATCTGGAAACCATCATTCTCAGCAAACTGACGCAAGAACAGAAAATCTAACACCACATGTTCTTACTCATAGGCAGGTGTTGAACAATGAAAACACATGGACACAGGGAGGGAGCATCACACACTGGGGTCTGTTGTGGGGGAATTGGGGAGGGATAGCAAGGGGTAGAGAGTTGGGGGAGGGATAACATGGGGAGAAATGCCAGATATAGGTGACAGGGATGGAGGCAGCAAACCACATTGCAGGTTATGTACCTATGCAACAATCCTGCATGATCTGCACATGTACCCCAGAACTTGAAGTGCAGTGCAATTAAATATATATATATATATATATATATATATATATATATATATATATATATATAATGTCCAGCTATCTGGTGAACTAATAGTGTGAGAACTCACTCATCATTTCAAACACAGCACCAAGCCATTCATGAGAAATCCACTCCCATGATTCATGATCCATACACCTCCTCCTACAGCCACCTCCAATGCTGAGGATCACCTTTGAACATAAAATTTGGAGGGGACTAATATCTGAACTATATCACCAAGGGGCTCAATTAGAGCAACAGGAGATGTGACAATTGGTACATGAGCATGAAATCCACTGGTTCTCCCATGTACTCCATCGTATGTATGCTGTCATCCATCTAGAACATTGGAATGGAATCTTTAAAATGCAGCTAAGAAGCCAGGTTAGGTATGGCATCCTTTGGGTTTGAAGTAATGTCCTTCCATATTTGATGTATACTTTAACCAACAGCCATGATATGGTGTTGACTGTGTAGTAGGTGAATAAACTTGAGAATACAAAAGTTAGTAATAGGATAATTACTCATTATCACTTTTAGTGAAACTTGGGGTGTAGGGATGTATCCTTCCTATGCCTATAGCTCTGGGTTTTGCTAAACTAGAAGTTCTGGTTTCAGAGCTGGGGGATGCTCTTGCCAGGAATGCAGTAGGAATTATTCTACGTTTCTCACCATAAGACTCTTCACGCCAGTAAACTAGTAGTCAAAGAAAAGAGTGATTGCAAGTGGTAGCTATAAAAGGCCCCAGTAATCATGACAAGATAGTGTTGCTGCTACATAGTTGTGATAGGGAGTAGTAATTACAAAATACAAGAAATTTTAGGTGGAAACTTTCATGCCTCTGTATCCTTTAATAACTGCAAATGGCTCTTGGAAATGCTGATAGGATAATCTAGAATGCGTAACAGAGGAAGGAGGTCATTTGTACCAAGTAAGGTGCTAGGACCGGCTCTGGCAGTGGGGACTAGAGCTTGCCTTTTGGCAAGTTTTTCTTTTTTAAAAAATATTGAAATAGGTCATTGTCTCAAATAAGTGCTTGCAGGATTTTCATATACAGGCTGGGTAGATCTGAGTGGTGTAAGAGAATTACTGTGAGTGCCCTGCCCACTTTAGGGTAGGACAGCTTGAATTCAAACTTCTAGCACCTGCATTTCCTCGTTGTAGGCTCTCTCTGCCATTGATGCTATGTTTTTTTAATGCAAAAAAGGCTATATTTGCAGGGGGAATTAATGCCACAGAAATCAGCCATCTATAAATTCCTAGTGTAGGTTGGTGTATAATCTGTCACCTCAGCTCTCTCACCTTCACCTGAGATGATTCTGAGGATGGTGTTTTGTGCTGCACCCAGAGTTTCCCTGCAGGATTTCACTGCAGTCTTCAATGCAGGGATCTTGCTTGATGAGGCCACTTTACTGGCTTTATTTTTTTTTTCTACTTCCCTACTATTACTTCCCCCAGTAAAGGACTTAACAGTCTTACGTTCGAATCTTTGTCTCAGAGTCTGCTTTTGGAAGAACCTAAGCAAACACACCACTGTCATAATTGTATACTTGCACAGTCTTTAACACTTGCTGTCTAAATCAGTAGAAGAGCAAGTGTTATATAAAATAGCAAGTATTTTATATAAAGTTTTAGTTATAAGACAACATTAAGAAAAACCATTAGTGGAACAAAATTATAAATTATCTAGGAACATACACACTAACAGCAAAGAAATATTCTTCACATAGTAAAGAATTTTTAAAGAATCAGTAAAAGCAGAAATCATCACATAAAACATGAGACAAAATTAAGACCAAATGTTTATTTTATATCAATAAATTAAAATTGCCTACGTAAGTACAAAAATATCAGATTGGATTACAAAGAAAAAATATCTATAACTATAAATTGACTCAGAGAGTTTGAAAATAGAAATGTGGATAATTTCCTACAGAGAAAAATGTAGACAAAGGATGTGCTAAAATGTTAAGGTAATTCAAGGGCACATTAAGAAAATAAGAATCATTTATAGATAAAGCTTATACATTTAAATTGAGATAAAGTGGTTTTAAATGTGTGTGTATGCGTGTGTTTGTGTGTGTGTGCATGTGTTTGTGTGTGTGTGTATAGCTAAGAATATATAATCAATACTTATATAGGAAAACTAGAACTTTACAGGGAAAATACATCAAAATAAATTAATATAAAAATCAAATTCACTTTTCTCATTGCTTGACATAGAAGCATGTAAGGAAAAATATGAAAACTTCTACCTCTTGTTTAGTATACTTGATGTCTTTGAATTTCAATCCAGGATTCATGATGTAAAGCTATATGCATATGATGTCCCATACATAAGTAAAAATTTTTTAAAAATCCAGAATAAGTAAAAACTATAAATGCTTTTAAAAAGGTAAGAACTTGAGATGATTTTTAAGTAAATTCTTATGAATAAGACATCTTTAATAATAATAAAAACCAGAACTCATCAAATGTTTAAAAATGGCAACATGGAAAGTATGAAGCTAAAAATTTACTCCAACATCAAAAGTAAAATAAGAGTTCAAACAAAAGGCATATGTCATAAGTGAAAGTTGTAGTTTCTTAATATGTAGTTAACAAAAATTGATAATAAGATTACCAACAGCTTATTAAAATAATTAGCAAAATACACATTTAGCAGAAAACACAGCTGGGCATAAAACATAAAAGTACGATTAATCTCACTCATGAGTGAAATACAAAACAGGGCTACAATAATACATCATTTTTCATCTACCAGATTCAGAAAGAGCAAAAAGTGTGACAACACAGTATAACTGCAAGGAGAAGGCGATGAGTATACCCCTATTACTGATTAGAGGATAAGCTGTTACATTCTCAACTAGAGAACAAAACGGCCACACATATCAAATGGCGTTTTTTCTGACCCAGAAGTTCTTTTTCTTTTTTTTTAGCAATTTAATCTACAGTTAGACCTATGTACAATTTCTAAAAAGGGTTCAAAAAAGGAGATTTATTGCAACTTTTACCCTGACAATGAAAGATAAGAAAATATAACAGTCACTGTTTGGGTGATGGGTACACTGGAAGCCCAAATGCCACCACTACGTGACGTAGCCAAGTAGTGCCTGCACATGTGTCCCTGCCAACGTGCTATTTTTTAAAAAAGAATGTTATTAACTGTATTATGTTACATTCGCATAATGGAATACTTATAATAAATTAGAAATCACCAATTGTTATGAAGTGAAAACAGAAGATGTAGATCAGGGTAAAATATTCTACCATTAAAAAATAAATGTTCATTTATTCAGATATTCAAAAATATGTATGGACATATACGTATACTAGGTTCTGGAGGTATCACTGTAATTATGACATACTGCACCTTAAGTTCACATTCTAAGGAAAGGATTCACAAGCTATTAAAAGACAGAAGAAAATACTTAGTGTCAGACATAAGGAATAAAGAGTACTAGATATCCACGCAGAATAGATGACTTCAGGAGATTCATCAATAAACTAGAGGAGTTGTCACATGCGTAGCTGGGTTGATGCCTGTAAATATGAAAGGAAAACAAACTAACAAATTCTCATGCAACATCTGCTAACAGGGTGACTTTGGGCAGGTTAACTAGCCTTTCTTTCTTTTTTCTTTTTTCTTTTTTTTTTTTTTTTTTGAGTCAGAGTCTCACTCTGTCACCAGGCTGGAGTGCAGTGGTACAATCTCAGCTCACTGTAACCTCCACCTCCTGGGTTCAAGTGATTCTTCTCCCTCAGCCTCCCGAGCAGCTGGGACTACAGGCGTGTGCCACCACACCCAGCTATTTTTTGTTTTGTTTTGTATTTTCACTGAGAGACAGTGTTTCATTGTGTTGTCTAGGATGGTCTCGATCTCCTGACCTCATGATCCACTCACCTCAGCCTCTCAAAGTACTGGGATTACAGGCATGAGCCACTGCACCCAACTGCCTTTCTAAGCCTTGTTTTCTACACTCACAGCACAGAAAAGGCCGTATCTCTCATTACGGGAAATGATAAAGACTGAAATAACTCTCTCAGGGCAAAGATGAATTTTATATGCTTATGTATCGCAAGCCACAGAATATCAGAAGAAACTAGCTTTGCAGACAGCCTGAGTCAGTGACCAAAAAGCCTTTAGAACTGCTGCACTACATGTCTTATCATCACTTCTCTCTGCATGTTAGGTGCATATCTCAGACTTTAGACAAACTTTTTCTACTCTAGAGGAGTGGAAGTCAAGATAAGCAGTTAGCAGCTTCAGTGTTCACATCTCTCACTTTACCAAGTGACAGTCACTCTTCTATTAGTTGCAACTTAAAGATCCTAAGGAGAATTTATGGCCCAATTTGTCTTACTTCCCCACTCCTCATGGTAAGCAGTGTGCAGTATTGTAAACTTCCTCTGAAGCTATAAAGTTGAAGTAGGGGCTGGAGGAATTTATCAAAAGGAAGGAAACCCTTCTGAAATGAAAGAGGCTTACTTAGCAAAAGAAACAATAGCTGATCACTGCAGGAGGGTTATGAGGACCCAATGGTACAGTTTGTGTGAACTGCCAATCAAGGGTAGATCCTGGAGGCAGCATATAGCACAGGTACGTCCATATCACTCTGGGATCACCAGGACAGACAGTGCCAGTGATCAATAATTATTTTTCTGTTAGTTTAGAGCCATCCACCATATATTTTTCAGTGCTAACTGGCTTAGCCACTGCTATGTGAAGTGAGTTGTAAGCAATAAGACCTGCTTAATATCTTTACATTAGATAACAATGAGCTCTTCTTCTTTGTGGCTTTATTTACTTACTTCATAATTTTTGAGGCATAGGCTAGATAACATGATTATTTTTAAAATTATAAAAATCTCACAAAATACCAGCAGACAGTGAATACTCAAAAGTATGCTTCTATTAGCTAACTTTCACATTTCCCTTCATATTGCTTACCTGCCTATTTTGCCTGCCGCCTCACACCAAAATTGCCATGAGTTCATTAGCTAAGAATGTGAGTGATCCGTAGTCTTCTCCCCCTAGTTAGTTCCTTTTGTGCCTGCTCTTCTTTAGGAAGCTGTGTTAAATATAATTTACCCCTCATTGGCTTTCTTAATAGTACCCCAAATGACCATGACATACACAATCCTCAGCTATTTACCTAAATACTAATAATTTCCTCTACCTTATTTTTTTTTTTTTTTTTTTTTTTGAGAGAGAGTCTCGCTCTATCGCCAGGCTGGAGTGCAGTGGCACGATGATCCCAGCTTGCTGCAATTTCCGTTTTCCGGTTTCAAGCAATTCTCCTGCCTCAGCCTCCCAAGTAGCTGGGACAACAGGCACGCACCACCACACCCGGCTAATTTTTTGTACTTTTAGTAGAGACGGGGTTTCACCATGTTGGCCAGGATGGTCTCGATCTCTTGACCTCGTGATCCGCCCGCCTCGGCCTCCCAAAGTGCTGGGATTACAGGCGAGAGCCACCACGCCCAGCCTCCTCTGCCTTCTTAACACTAATATAGAGGAGCTATCAACGGTACCTTTAGTTCTAATTCAGTTTTTTCAAGTCCCATTCAAGCCCCACTCTTTTATCATCCCCTCTAATATCTAACTTTCTGGTTTTTACGTATTTACGTAATTTTGTTTGTCTTGTTAACAGCATCATTTGGGATTGAAAGAAGCTTAAAGCTTGGGGGCAGAATCACAAACCAAGTATTTTCCTCTTTAAGGTGCAAGTTTCTCCTAAAGAGATCAGAGAAATTATCATGAAAGTCTCTTTTAATTATAGACTCTCTTTCTATTTCTGCTATTTTTTTTTCTGTCTCACTTATTTTTCCCCCTCAGTAGAAAGGGGAAAGCAGATGGTCTTGAGATACACTTGGTTTCATTCATCAGTTGTGTGAGCTGGAACAATTAGTCATTCACTAAGAAACAAATTTTGGTTTTCTCACCTGTGCTGGGGTGGTGATAATAATACCTAACTGGATCAGGTAGAAACCTCAATAGAAAATCTGACATGAATGAGCTTAAGCCTAAAAAGTGACTAATGTTAGCTTAGGTGAATGAAATGGTCAGAGCTAGGGAAAGCTGCAGGCAAGGCCTGACTTAGGACCAGTGTTGGCAAAAAGGCTCAGCTGCTCTCCATCTCTCAGCTCTGTCGCAGATCCAGTGACAGTCTCTACTAGCTCCAGACTCTTCCTGCACAAGTACAAAATAACCGGCCCAACTAGAAATCTCCTACACACCCCAGGGTTCGAATCCAGCAGCTACAGAGCTTTTCTCCTCCAGCAGATAAATCAAAAAATGGGAACCTAACTCTCATTGATTTGCACTGGGTCACCCCTTATCCAGCCATTGTACTGGAGGTATGGAATATATTAACTAGCTTATCTACAGTTCTCCAGTGCTCCTTGTAAGCTGGCTCTACCTGCAGCCTAGGCATCTCTATCAGCAAGAACCGAGAGCATGTCAATGGGTTTTGTGTGTAAGTTCTATATAAGGCCCCCACCCCCTCCAGTCTTATTACTTCAAGGCAGGAGTCACAAAAAAACTCATAATCCTGTAACTATTTGGATAATGCAAATTTTCTACAGTCTCCATGTCACCTTTGAGGATAACTCTGAATGAGAGAATACCAAACTCTGAGCATGCCTGGAAAGGCCGCACAACTTCCTCCACAAATCACAGTCTCAAGCTAAAATCTGTCCTGATATAATTACTTAATCCTATTACCTCTCTTGGATCCACTAAGAATCTTTCTCACCCTTTGTCCATTGAAATGATCCTTGTAAACCTCCACGATGTTGATGTTGCTGTGTTACTAAATCCAAAGTTCTATTCTCAGGCCTCCTGCTGACTTCTGAGCACCATTAGAAATAGTTGGCACCTCCCTTTTCCTTCATAGGCTCTCTTCACATGGTGTTCAGAACATCATGCTCTTCTGGTTTGTATCCTACCTCCCTGATTACTGTTCTCCAGTCCCTTGCATTGCCTCTTCTCCTTTACCCTGACCTCCTGGTGTTATAATGCCCTAAAAGACACTTCCTGGTCCTCTTTTCTACTGACACACATTCATTTGGCAATCCTTCCCAGATACATGGCTTTCAAAACATCTACATGCAAAAGAGCCAAAATACTAAATAGATATCTTTGATCTCTCTCCAAAATTCCTATATCCCACTTTTTCAATATCTGCTCTCTTAGGTGCTAAAAGCAGCTCAAACTTAACATCTTAAACACTGATGTCCTGATGATACCTCCCTACTATCCTCCCACACAAAGCCTTCACAGTGTCACTGGATGGCAGCCACATTCCTCCCCTGGCTCAGGTCAAAAGTCTTAGCATCATTATTACTCACTCCCTCTTTTTCTTTCACATAACACCTTGGACCTATTAGGCAATACTGTTGGCTCTCCTCTGTACTAGCATCCTAAATCCAGTCACTTACCACTACCTCCACTGTCACCACTCTGGGCAGAACAAGCTGAATTAATTCTGACTAGTTTTCTTGCCTATAATTTATTCTCAGCCTAACAACAAGAATGAGTCTTTATAATGAGAGTCAGTTCATGTCTCTCATGTGCTCAAAACTCCAAAATGGCTTCCAATTTAACTTAGAGTAAAATCCAAATTCCTTCTCAGTGATCTATAAGACTGCACATCATTTGAGTGTCTTGCCAAATCTTCCAGTACTCTCCCCTTCACTCACTCTGTTCCAGGCATACTGGCTATCATGCTGTCTTGTAACACAAGCTGAAAGTGCTCCCATTTAGGGAACTTTACTCTAGATGTACTAATGCCTGGAAAACTCTCGCCCCATGCCTGTGATTGTCTATGACTTTTCTTTTTTTTTCTTTCTTTCTTTCTTTTTTTTTTATTTTTAGAGATGGGGTTTCCCCACATTGATCAGGCTGGTCTCAAACTCCCACCTCAGGTGATCCACCCACCTCGGCCTCCCAGAGTGCTGGGATTACAGATGTGAGCTACTGCGCCCAGCCTCAAGTTGTTTTTTTGTTTTTTTGGTTTTTTTTTCTGAGATGGAGTCTTGCTCTGTCATCCAGGCTGGAGTGCAGTGGCGCATTCTCAGCTGACTGCAACCTTCGACTCCCTAGTTCAAGTGATTCTCCTGTCTCAGCCTCCCGAGTAGCTGGGATTACAGGCACACACCACCACACCCAGCTAATTTTTGTATTTTTAGTAGAGACGGGGTTTCACCATGTTGGCCAGGATGGTCTCGATCTCCTGACCTCTTGTTCCACCTACCTTGGCCTCCAAAGTGCTGGGATTACAGGCGTGAGCCACCTTAAAGTCTTTGCAGAAATATCACATTCCAGGTGAGGCCAGTCTCAGCTCCCTGTTTTATTGCACTCTACTCTCCCTCCCTTCAGCATCCTGATTCCCTCTTACACTACTTTATTCTCTTTTATTTCCTTGAACCTATCACCTGCCACTATATGTGTTGATTTAATCTCTTAGTACATTTATATTACAGGACAGAATATAAGACACATACAATGGTGGATTTGAGCCTGCCCTTACTCTCATATAAAAGTAAATTATGTACTTAATCTTCCCAACTTTGCATGTAAGTGGTAGCTTGTAGTTGGTCAGGGTGTATTATTTAGCTAACAAACATTCACAAATGATCCAAATCAAGACTCACTTTGAATTTTTGAAGGGTCTGTTCTCAAACATTTTCTAGCACACAACTGTATTCATGACATCAGAGATCTTTGTTTTACAAATTACCATATCCATAATGTTTTAGCTGAGCCTGACATGTGGTAACCATTTAACAAACATTTACTGAGTGAATATCTCCAAACCAATATCATTATTTTAATTCTACTAATTTCAGCCACCACAGAGCACAGGACTATGAGGTCTTCCATTTTCCTCTCCATAAATTACTATGGGCAAGGAAGTCACCATGTCACACCACCAGTGTCAATGCCCTCTTCTCTGTTTAGGTTTTTCTCCATAGCGTTCTTTACCTCCAATCTTCTCTACATTTCATTTATATATTTGTTTGTTTGTACAACTATCGGTGCAATGATTTGCCTGTCTTGTTTTAAGCTGTATTTCAAGTACCTGTAAAAATGTCTGGCATGTCAGATGAAGCTCCATGTATTTTGTTGAATGAATAAATTCATGAATAAATTAATGAATGAGTTGTTCATTTAATCATACAGGGCCTCCCTCTACAGTTAATGCTGAAGGTACATAAGAGTGATTTTTTTTCTTGACAGCAAATTTAAGATATTTGTCAGCCAGAAGAAAGGTTTTAGGTAAATAAATAAAAATAAATAAATAAAATAAATAAACAGATATCCCCTATAATAACCCATGGAAAAGTAAGAGTAAATTTGAAAATGTATATAAAGTTTCTAATTTAATAGTTTTGAAAATAAGAACAGTAGTGCACCAATTCTGCAAGAACCTAATATGCTTATGTATGTTTTTGGAAAAAAGCTATCTGTCAAATAATATTTGAGAACCTCCCACACCCGATTAAACAACACTAAAAGGAATTCTCTATGGCAAGACACCTCAGAGCACTTGGTATACTAACAGAATTCTAACTCTTCATGTTGGTGTTAAAACAAGAAACAATTATCAAACACACTTTAACATGTAAATATTTATCCTACTATTTTTTAAGATTGGGTAACCATGCAGATATTAATTTATTTACAACTTTTTTACCTTTAAATTCTACATAAAATTGTGATTGTGTCAGATTAGGTGTAAAATATGTGGCCAATGAAGTAACAAACCAAATTTTGAAGTAAGGAGTTTTACGATGCTCTATTCTTATTTTATACATACACACATATATAAAAGCATACACATTGATGCATATGTATGTGGAGACCATATTATTATATTGTGAACATATACAAGGAATAAATATGGACTCATTCAGTAATAATTAAAATAGTTAATTTTTTTTTTGAAGGCAGAGTCCCACTCTGTTGCCAGGCTGTAGTACAGTGGCACGATCTCAGCTTACTGCAAACTCTGCCTCCTGGGTTCAAGCAATTATCTTGCCTCAGCCTCCTGAGTAGCTGGGACTACAGGCATACACCACCACGCCCAGCTAATTTTTGTATTTTTAGTAGAGATGGGGTTTCACCACGTTGGCCAGGATGGTCCCGATCTTTTGACTTCATGATCTGCCTGTCCTGGCCTCCCAAATGGCTTTGATTACAGGCGTGAGCCACCATGCCTGGCCAATAGTTAAATTATAATGGTGATTTTATTTTTTAAAAAAGACATGAAAATTATATTTAGCCCTTAAAAAAAAGGAAATGCACTTTTACTGTGGGATCCAGTTATTTATTTATAGTCATTATACCAGATTCATGCCAGAGCCCTTCACATTTTTATATTTAACTGTTTGCCTCAAAGGGAGCTCCAGAATCTCAATAATGTGAACTAAATTCTAGGTGATTCTGACACAAACACTCTCATAAGAGAATTCCAAGTTCCTTAGGTCGAGCCTAATGGTACCTTTGTAGTGGAAGACTGATGTTCCTGTCTACAGTTCCTGGAGATCATAGCACACAGTAAGAGGTGGTATGTAAACTGTGCATATAATACAATGATGATTTTCAGTGGGTACCTTGTATTATTAGGATAAATCACTGAAGAGAGAACTCAGTGTGAAAAAGTCATTTGAGATGGATCATTTAGAATGAAAGAACTAGTGTGATTACTGGACCATCAACTGAAGTCTCCAACATAGTTCAGATAATTTCCTCCACTAGCCAAGCGTGTTTTTAGAGTGACAGAAATCCATTGGAGGATGGCAGCTCAGAAACTAAACAGTGTGCGATGCTCATTGGCAAAGGCATGATATTCAAACCACTAGCAATACTAGCACATGGTCCCTAACCACCACAAGCCTTTCACCTTGCCAAAGTTGCAGAGTTAATAAAAAATGCAAATGTCAAAAAATAAATTCACACACATGCATGTAATGAGGAGGGCACTGAGGCATCTGTGCAAAATCCTGCCAAATTGCAGATTATTTATAGAGAGAATAATTTTAGTTCAGGGATAGTAAATCATCCATGCAATTGCTAAATATATTAAAGAATGATATTTCTGAAAATTTGAATTTTGACATAAAACCACATTATGAAATTTTATCTCCTCAGTGGAGTTGCTGCACTGTTTCTAGTGCATGGTCCTCCCTGTGGAAGGGTTTTGTGAAGTTGATATCAAATAATGAATTTGTGGAGAAACTCAAGTAAACTCTCAAGTGCTACATAAAAGTAACTTAATGTTGCCATTTCATAGAACCTGCTTCTCCACTTTATCCCTCCTCCCTCTTTCTCTGAAATGTTACAATATTCCTATATCACACAACAAAATTTTATAAGGTAACAATAATCAGAAACTAAAGGCTGAAAACAACTTCAGAGTTTCTCTAATCCCCCTGTATACACACTGACCAGTTCTTGAATTTCATTCCTGGTACCCATTTATTCATTAGACAGACACCTCTACAGCTTTAACTTCAAGGCTGGCACTGTCATTCCCATTGTATATGTGAGTCTGGTGAGGGTTAAAGAGATTAAGTAATTTGCATATCAAATATCCTGTGATCAGTAATAGAACCAGGATCTCTTACCTCTTACTTCTTTTTCTTTTTTTTCTTAGAATCTCTTACCTCTTTTTGTTCTTTTTTTTTTTTTTTTTTTTTTTTTCTGAGACAGGGTCTCATTTTGTCACCCAGGCTGGAGTGCAGCCACATGATCTTGGCTCACTGCAACCTCTGTTTTCCAGTTTCAAGTGATTCTCATGCCTCAGCCTCCCAAGCAGCTGGTACTACAGGCAAGCACCACCATGCTCAGACAATTTTTTGTATTTTTAGTAGAGATGGGTTTTACCATGTTGGCCAGGCTGATTTCAAACTCCTGACTTCAAGTGATCTGCCCGCCTCAGCTTCGCAAAGTGCTGGGATTACATGTGTGATCCACCATGTCCGGCCAAGTTATCTTACCTTTTTGCCATCATGGGAGATCGTTCCAGGAGCTAACTAGGAGAAAGGCAAGAAAGATTAAATCTGAGCAAGGAAACTTTATACACACTGCCAAATATCTCCTTCATCACAAGTGGATATTGATTAATTTTGCCTTCCCTTCCCACACCTTTGAACTTGCAGCATTCTGTCTAGTAATATAACCTTTTCACGAAACTTTTCATGAATCATCCCTTTCTTTACAAAATCTGTAACTCTTGTGAATTTTTATTCACATTTATCCAAACCTCTCTCAAGAACCATCTGTCATTGTGTCTTGCATTATATATTTTTCGGTGCTGGAATTTAAATATTTTGAAGCAAGCACCATGCCATCCATGTCATTCTATCTATTATGATGGCTTCCTTGGGCTAAACAATCAACACTTTTTAATGAAGGAAGGAAGGAAGGAATAAGCTGTGGACTCAGCTCCTGTGTCTAAGCCATCTATCATATCATTCACTCAAACATCTTTTCATGTCATTCAGCCAGACAGCCGACTGTTCTTCCATCTTTCTAGTCATTTATACATACATATTCATTAATTTAAGATTTAATAAGCAACTGGAGTGCAAAATACATTGCCCAACCAGACTCCAGAGTTCTGTCCATCAGATTTGTGTTTAAAGCTTACCCTCTGCCCCCAGAAGTGGAAGGTGACTCTTGGACAAGTGGACACTGCAGTAAAAGTTCAGAAAGACCAAAATATCTCCTGGGTTTTAGAATTGCCATTTCATAATATCAAATCTAGCTTTGTCTTTCTGGAAAGTAAAATGACATAATGTAAACAACATCCATCTTTCCGACAAATTTTTGCCATTTTATCAACTTGTTGAAACTCTCAATACCAGTTTAAATGTTTTCTAGTTTTTACATCAATTATCTCATCAAATATGTGCCACAGGTAGAATAAGCTATATTATTACCACTAATTGTATTGGATTACTATACTACAATGAAAAGGAAATACAGGTGCCGATCACGTAAATAACTTGTACAGTTGAAAAACAGAGAACTGAAGGAGAAAAGAAAGAAATCATGTCTCCTGAAACTGACATATTCCTGTGTATATGCCTCATTCACTTCAGTGACAGAACCATTAATGAAAAGATAAATAAAATCCTCATAACTAAAGTCTGTTCAGCAAATTTCAGATCATTGTTATTTCTTTCTTCTCTTTGGACAAACAATACAATTTATTGTTTTCCCTCTGTCTTTGTCAATTATGAGCTGTGTTGCCTCTAATATTGTTGAATTCAACTACCCTTTAATACTTTTCTGTTTGCTCATAATATATGAACACATTTTTTCTAACTCAGGTATGTTCATCTTCCATGCTTTGTCTTTGCTTCAAATCTGGAATCAGATAGAACAGGTGTCGAGGTTCTGACATGTAATGATGTATAATTTAGGGCAACTCTATGAAGCAATTCAAACATGGGTGTTGTCTCAGTCCATTCAGGCTGCTATATCAAAATAACATAAAATGTTTAGTTTATAAACAACAGAAATTTCTTTCTCACAAGTCTGAAACCTGTGAAGTCTAATATCAAAGTACTGGCAGATTCAGTGTCTGGTGAGGGCTGATTTCCTGATTCGTAGACAGCACCTCCTTACTGTGTTCTCACATGGTGGAGGGTGTGAGGAGTATCCCTGGGACCTGTTTTATAAGGGCACTAGTTCTACTATGGAGGCTCTTCCCTCATGCCTTCATCACTTTCAAAAGGCTCCACCTCCTGTAACTATCACACTGGTCATTTGGTTTCAGCACATGAGTTTTTTAGGGATAAAAACATTCAGACCACAGCATTTTTTCCTCTGGCTCCCCAAGATCCATGTTCTTCTCACAAACAAAATACATTCACTCCATTTCAATAACCCCAAAAGTGTTAACTCAATCCAACATCAACATTCAAATAAAAGTCCAAAGTCTCATCTAAATATTATTTAAATCAGATATGAACAAAATTCAGGATACTATTCACCCTGAGTCCAATTCCTCTGATGGTGAACCTGTGTAACCAAACAAGTATGTACTTCCAAAGTGCAATTGTGAGACACATATAGGATAGAAACTCCTGTTCCAAGAGGAAGAAATATGAAAGAAACAACAACAACAACAACAACAACAACAAAACACCTTAACACCTTTGCAGTTGCTCTCTGTGCCTGGGTCCCACCCGCACAATGATTCTCAGTTATGACCCCATCTCTGTAGCCACTCTGTACCTAGGTCAGGCACCTTTGGCTTCCCTGGGCTGGAATTACATGCCACTGGGCATTATACTAATATGAGGTCTCTGCAATAATCCCATACTCACTATGAACTTTACACACCGGGGCCTGTGGTGGGAGTGGCAGCCCTGATGATTTCTGAATCACCTGCAAGGTCATTCTTCCATTGTCTTGGACAACAGGTCCTAGTTGACCAATCTTCTTATCAGTCATTCAGCCATGCCCTTGGAGTTTTCTCCTGAACATGATTTATCTTCCTTTTCAGTATGGATAGGCTAAAATTGTTACAAATTTTTTAATTTTGCCTCTCTTTTGATTAAGAATTCTGTCTTTGAATCACATCTCTCTTTGAATTTTACTATAGGTAGTTAAGAAAAGCTAAGCTATATCTTCAACATTTTGCTTAGTAATTTCCTCAGCCAAATATTCAATTTCATTGCCTATGTGTGCTACCTGATACAAACAAGAGGGCATAAAACAATTCAGCCAAGTTCTTTGCTGCTTTATAACAAGAATGGCCTTTCCATTGTCAAATGACATGTTCCTCATTTCCATCAGACTCCTCAGAATGGACTTCATGGTCCATATTTCTACCAATGTTCTCTTCATGACCACTTATTTATTCTTCAAGAAGATTGAGGCTTTCTCTGCAGTTCTTCTCCTTCTGAGCCCTCACCAGAATCACTCTGTAAGGTTCATTCACAGCAATGTAGACTTTTTTCTAGAATTCATCATGAAACTCTTTCAATGTCTACCCATTACCCAGTTCCAAGATTACTTTCACAGTTTTGGCTAACATAACAGCACTGTACTTCTTGGTATCAATTTTCTGTCTTGGTCCATATAAGTTACTATAATAAAAAAATGCATAATTTGGGTAGATTATAAACAACAGAACTCTATTTTTCACTGTGCTGAAGGCTGAGAAGACTACAATAAAAGTTCAAGAGATTTTGTGTCTGATGAGGGCTCTTTTCCTGGTTCACAGTCAGTGCCTTCTCACTGTGTCCTCACATGGTGAAAAGGGCAAGGGGTGTCTCTGGGGCCTTTTTTGTAAAGGCACAAATTTCATTTATGAGGTCCCCATATTCACAACCTAATCATCTCCCAAAGATCCCACCTCCTAATGCCTTAAAGTTGGTGATTAGATTTCAATGACTAATTTTTTGGGGGAGGCGAGGTGTTCCATAAATATACAAACTATAGCAGACATCTCCATTCTTAAATACTAAAGAGGATAATGGTATTCTTCTCATTAGTTGTTATGAAACCTAATTGAAATACAGAGAGAAAAATTGCTTAACATAATTTGGAATATATAGTAAGTGCTTAAAAAAGGTAGCTGACTGTATTAGTACAACTAATATCATTATTATACCCTTTCATTATCCCAAACACTATGGGATAATTGTTTGCCTTTTTGTTAGTCTAAGGGACTAGGCAGTATATGAGCAAAGTAGGAATCTAATACATAGTAGTCTATTAATTTAAGATAATGCTCAGTAAAGTATGAGAATTGAATTACTTCTATAAGACAGGTTGAGAATCAAACAGAGGGACATCTACAGAAACTTAGAATCTACAGCAAAACTCCCTTAATTTTTTGGATGGGTTATAGAAAAAAAAGTAGGGAAAAACACTCAGGCTAGCTCAAAAAAGGTAGAAAAGTGTTTATCAGAAGAAGCAAATATCAGAGAGAATAAATACAAGTAGGCTGCACAAAAAGTATAGATGATAATTTGAGAGTATCAAAAAATACATTCATTCTTTCATCTCTTCTCTTTTTGTTTCTCCTATATGCATAAAAAATATGTTTCAAAAATTACAGAAGATTTCCAAATTATGACTCATACTTTTGAGTAATCTACTAAATAAGTTGAGATTTTCAGCATGGTGATGGCTTTGTAATAGCAGCATACTTTACTGGTATTCACTGGAAGAAATAAAATTCCAATGACTTTTGAACTTTCTAATCATTGCATATTATTAGTAACCTTGGGAAAATCAACTCTTACAGAATTAACCTTGTTTTTTATTTCTTCTTCATTTTCCATGTAAGCTTTATATCAACATATGTGAGAAAATATATACAGTTAGAAAGTAAAAATTGAAAAGTGAAACAGATGGTAAAATGCCAGCTGTTATAATCAACATTATACGGCTCTCGCAATGGAACCACTGATAGAAAACTGTTGTCACAGTTGTGGGTCCTAATTAATTTGAGGAATGGGAATATGAACATGAGTAACTATTAAGTGTGGAAGGTAGGGCAGAAAGTTTATCTGTCTCAAGATAAAAATCTAGGACCACAAGTATATGAGGTACTCTGGTATTAATTAACATTGCTGAGCCCATAAATATTCCAATTTCTCAGTAAATAAAATCTAATCTGTAGTCCCATATTCTGCTTTCCAATTTTTGAATAAATATATTCATTGTAACATTACCATCTCTTATATTTTTACAGATTTTTACAAATTGTAAAATCTTTTTTTTACACATTTACTTTGATTCTCACAATATCACATGGTAGGGGAGAAATTATATCATGAAGGCTCTTCGTAATATTTTTGGCTCTTTTTCTCACTCTTTCATTCTGGGCACATAGTAGTATGACATTTCTTTTCTTACTTGAAGTTTGGAGCAGCAAACTATTTGGGGCTGATGAACCAAGACGGAAGTGGTATGTGTCATTTCGGGGCCACATCATGCTTCTCTGCATTATCCTTTACTTCTGGCAAAGTCACTGGTAATGTTCAGGACTGTGGCAGCATCACCAGCCAGGGACCCTGAAAGACTAAAATGATCAGCTTCTTGCCTATCTCTCCACCCTGTGATGGACATGTGGAATGAGCAAAAACTACACATTTCTTGCTGCAAGTCACTGGGATGTTGAGGTCATTTTTTACTATAGCATGAGAAGTCTTTTCTGACTGATGCAACAAGTATTATTTTCCCTGGATGAAAAATGATTTTTTTTGATGATTAAGAAAGGTTACTCATGAACACAAACCTAGAATCATTAAAATTAAAATGATTTATTCTTCTATTACATCACCAAAATATTAAAACTTTAAAATAATATAAGTGTTTACTAAAATAAAGTATCATTTAATACTCTTATTATGTGTGTTTTTTTCTAAATGTTTTCTGTTAAATGTAGCTTTATGCAGTGAAGGAATTTTTGCAGCATTGAAATCCTCAAGTTATTTAATTTTCACCTTTACGCTCAAAGCATAAATACTTCTGTGAACTTATTAAATCTGTTATTTTTGACCAGAAGGTAGAAGAGTACCACATACTATTTGAATGCAAGGTGATAAATGCATTAGCTATGAATAGAGGCTGGATATCCAAAATCTGCTAGGTTTTCTCTAATTTTGCCTCCGTAATGTTCTTTATAATATAACAAAATTCCAGATTATAAAAATTAGTCATTTACATAATTTTATTACATAAATCAATACAAGAAATATATGCTAAATAATATGATGCAGAATATTATTATTATTAAACATATTAAGCTTGATCTATATCCAACCTCATGAGGATCCAAACCTGTTGTATGAGTGAGTTTTAACACAACTGAAAAATATTTCCTTAATTGCAAGATTTTTTTCCAGTTTGCTATTTAAATCATAATCTTTCTTAAATTATCATGCACTTTCCTAGCCTCCTAAGACGGAATCCAAAGAATAGATGCCTTAGCAGTTATTGAATATTTACTAACCCATTCACTGGGTTTAGCATTCACGATCACTACAAGCAACATGACCCTTGTACTGGAAGTCTTAGTGCATTTGTGCTGTTCTAAAAAGACTTGAGACTGGGTAATTTATAGACAAAAAAATCTATTTCTCACAGCTTTGGGTGCCAGGAAACCCAAGATCAAGCTGCCAGTTGGTTTTGTGTCTAAGGAGGTTTCCAAGATGGAGCCTTGAATAGTATGCCTCTTAAGGGGTTGAATGCTTTTTCCTCAAATGACAGAAAGGATGGAAGATCCAAAGGGTGTACACTCTGTGAGAAGCCTTTTTGATAAGGCATTGATCTCATTCATGGGGGTGACCACCTTATGATCTAATACACCACTGGAAAGCCATACATATTAATATGGTCGTATTGGCAATTAGGTATCAGCATAAATTTTGGAGGGGGCACGAACATTCAATCCATAGCACTGAGTCTCATGAAGAGACTTGTTTCCAACTCTCACAACTACTCAGGGATAGAGCAGGAACATAAACACAGGTAGTCCAAAGCCAGGGTCCCACTGCTCTTTGATGCTCTGCCATCTTGCTTTCCACTCTGAACACAGTTTTGTTCTTCATCACACATGTAGTAGCATTATAATTAAGACTGATATTATAGCTAGTGACATTCACCTGCATCAATTTAGACATAAGGTAACATATAAAAACAGGGGAAATGTTTGATCATAAGCTTAAAGAATGACAAAGTTCAGATAATGTGATAAGGTTATCCAATTTCAGTCAGGGAAAACATTGCTGGTCTACATGTGGTCCAAATAGGAAGGACAATTAATGGAGGGACTTAGAGGTTCACACATAGCTGTTAGAGCTGGAGAAACAAAATCAGAGAACCCATTGCTGATAATCTCAGAGCTGATAATCTCAAAGATGTGGGCTAGCATTTTTCACAGAGTCACCTGGAAGCCATTGAGTATCCCAATAACTTAGAAGAAGTGCTAGTGAAGCCATTGTACCTGCAGCTTCTCCTCTGTGTTATGAACAGTATCAAGTTGACGGCTGAATCTCAGCATCACCAGGAAACTGATCTTAATTCTGGTGTTTCTTCTAATATGCTACACTATATTCCAGAATTTCTGGGCAGGAACACACACTCAAAGAAGGTTAAATAAGATTAGTATTACAAAATGGTTCAATATATGTATTCAAATAAAGGCAAAGTGTACCTATACTGTTAGAAGTTGGAATATAGGTGGCCTATACTGGGAATGAGAGAAGGTAATTGGAAAACAAGGGAAACTTTCTCCAGGGTCCTGGCAATGCCTGCTTATTCAGCACAAATGTCCTTGTCATGGGAAAATGTATCAGGTTGTATGGTTATTGAATATATACTTATTTTAAGTATGAGTGTAATACAGACGGTCCCAGACTTATGATGATTTGACGTACAGTGTTTTAGTATTACAATGGATTTGTTGAACACAGCCCCATCATAAATTGAAAACCCCCTGGACTTACAATGGTTCAACTTACAATTTTTCAACTTGAATGATGTCTTAGTTAATTTTTGTTGCAATAAAGGAATATCCAAGGCTGGGTAATTCATATAGAAAAGAGGTTTATTTGGCCCCCAGTTCTGCAGGATGTACACAAAGTATGATGCAATCATTGCTTTCGGTGAGCACCTCACGCTGCTGCTTCTCATGATAGATGGCAAAGGGGAGCAGGCAAGAGATGAAAGAAGGGAGAAAGGAGGAGGTGCCAGGCCCATTAACAATCTGCTCTCTGGGGCAGTAATAGAGTGAGAACTCACTCATTATTGAGAAGAAGGCACCAAGCCATTCGTGAGGGAGCCACCTCCAACAACCCAAACGCCTCCCCCCTGGCCCCACCTCCAACACTGGGGATCAAATTTCAACATAAGGCTTGGCAGGGGCAAACAAAACAAATCTAAACTTTAGCAGATGGATATTTTAGGACTTAACCCCATTGTAGGTGGAGGAGGGGAGTATATGTACTTGAAGTCAATTTTTCAAAATAAGAAAAGTTTATAGCAGTATTAGGTAAATTGTACGTACACATTTGCTTGTTGCAAGTATTTGCACAAGAAGTGGCCAGTCTGTTTATATAACTCAAGGCGTCCACAAGAACCACTAAAAGATACACTCCAATGTGGGATACATAATTTGGCCTCTGGATCAAAGGACTTCATTGCAACCCTGTAATCACATGTATTACCTGTGTATGAGGCAAAGTAACACTGGGGATACAGAAGTAGACTCCAGTGTCAAGGCTGCTGGGTCTCATTCAACATTCTGACTGTGTTCTTGGGCAATGATCATTAGACTCTCTAGTCTCCAATTGCTTAAGTGTTCATTGAAGCCATGAGAGTGAAATAAAGGAAGAAGTTTAGCACCGTGATCAACATCGAGCAAGTGTTGACAGTTCTTCATACTGTTTGGTGAAAGAGAATTCCCAATCTCACTTGACTCATTGGAAAATTTAAAATATTAGCATCTCATGGGGTCCTAGTGAGAAACTTGTGATTTTAAAAAAGGTTACATAAGAGAATGTATGGCATGTTTACTTTTGTAGATATAGCACTGTAAATATCAATCAATATATTTATATACATATATAATTACATAGGTATGTGTTTGTATGTTGAGTATATGTATTTTTTAAACTGGGTTTGAAATACTGTAAGTCAGATTTTTAAATGTAGTGTTTAGGGATATAGATTTGTCAAGTATGCAAAATTGTTTTTAAAGCTGTTTCTTATATTCTAAAAATGTAATACTATATTCAGGGAAACATCAATGTAGATATTTAAATTAATGTAGCTCAAGTGTATATTTACTTATCAGGACAGAACTGACAATACCAACAAGAGGAAGTCCCCATGTCCTTTGGATAGTTTCTTCCAATTAATTTTACTGTGAATTTATTTTAACAGGTATTAATTGAGCCTCCCTGATGCCTAAGCACCCCGACTGGCTGCTGGCATTTCAGAAGGGAAACAAACAAGGTCTTTGCCTTTTAACGCTGCAGATTCTTGCTGACAGCTCATCACAAGCAAATAATCAAAAGTCAAAGTGATGATTCCTAGCCTACGGTGATGTTGAGAAAGCCTCAAGAGTAGCAAACTAACACCTTCCCATTGAATCACAGATGGTTTCTTGGAGATAAAATTTGACCTGGGTAAGCCGGCATTTTCTAGGTAGAAAAGGAAGAAAGCTTTCTAGAAAGAAATAATGGATTCAAGAAAGTACTCAGTTTCCCTGAGCATTTCGCTGCGTGCGATGACAAGTGAAAGATGAGACTAGAAGGGTATTATTTAAATCAAGTGATGAAGGAGTTTGATTCACCTCTCTTTTCAGTCTTCTAGAAGACATTTATAAAATTCCAACAACTCTCTGTCCCTGTTTTTTCCCTTATTAATTATCCCAACTAATCAAATGTATATTTCACTTCAGAAAAAAAATCTTGTTTATTATCTGTCTTCCCCAACAAAATAAAGTCCCATGAAGAGAATTTTTGTTGTTGTTGTTCTGACAGTGATTTAATAAAACAAAGATACAACATTGGTTCAGATTTGGAGCTTCAGAATCAGAGGCCCTGCAATAATATCCCAGCTCTGCCACATCAGCTGTGTGAGCTAACTGGCAGTTGTTTCCTTCATATCCGCTATGCCTGCCTCATAGAATTTCCACAAAGATTAAAGATAATGCCTGGGAAGTGCTTGCACAGTGTGTGGCACAGAATCAGTACAGAGTAAACAATAGCCACTATTTTTGGAGTTAAGCAATTTATTTCTCCTTTTACAGTCTCGTGTGTGTGTGTGTGTGTGTGTGTGTGTGTGCATGCAAATGTTATTTTTCCCCTAAATGTTCTCTTAGGACCCTCTTGAATCTCTTAAAAACTACTAAGTAGAGGGTATAGTGCAGAGAGAAGGTTCTGAAGACCTCAAACCAAAAAAAAAATAAAAATAAAAAAACTTCTTTTATGTTTTCATACAACAGATTTCTGCTGAAGATTTCTTTTGAAGAGTACTCTGTTTCAGAAAAATAGGAAGAGTTTGAAAAATCTGATATCTAGATTTTCTTCCAGCTTTAAGCTGTCTTTAAGGCTGATTGAAGATTTACTGTGTGCCAACTTTTTCAATAGGCATTAATGTTTCTGAGATGGCTGTGCCTACCTCATTCTTAAAGTCTTCACCCTCATATAGGGAAACAAAGAAAGAGAGTGTGATTGTTGTAACTACCTACAGAAAGAAGGGATTACTTCTGGTTGAGAGAATCCAATAGAGATTCACAGTGCAGGTGACATTATAATTTCTCATCATTATTAATATTAAATAACGAATAATCATTTAGGGCTTACTGTGTGCCAGACATGAGCTTGATGCTACATGAATCAGCTGGTGTAATTTTCCAAACACTGAATTACTGTCCCCACTATAAGAACTTCTTCAAGCAGTGAAAACAATATTTGAACTAGGTCACTGACTCTAAGTGAGATTTCTTCTGGAGGGGTTTGAGAAGGAGAGGGCTGGCTAGAGTGTTTACTTTTTAATTTTTAATTAAATGGTTGAAATGTTTCTCACAAAAGTAAAAATAGAGCTAGCCCTACATATTAATATGGTTGCATTGGCAATTAGGTATCAATTTAGACATAAGGTAACATATAAAAACAGGTGAAATGTTTGATCATAAGCTTAAAGAATGACAAAATTCAGATAATATGATAAGGGTATCCGATTTCAGTCAGGGAAAACATTGCTGGTCTATATGTTGTCCAAATAGGAAGGACAATTAATGGAGGGACTTAGAGGTTCACACATAGCTGTTAGGGCTGGAAAACAAAATCAGGGAACCCACTGCTGATAATCTCAGAGCTGATCATCTCAATGATGTGGGCTAGGATTTTTCACAGAGTCATCTGGAAGCCATTGAGTATCCCAATAACTTGAAAGAAGTTATCTACTCAAGATATAAGTGGTGTACACACCATAAATAGAGTGTTATAATACTGTGTTTTTTTGTGTGTATTTAATATTACTAGGGTTTTTTTCCTTCAGATGATTTCTTATTGCTCATGAATGTTCTTTTCTTTCACATTGATGATCTTTCTTGTAGATTTCCCAGCAAGCATGTCTTGTAGCACAGGTCTAGTGCTGATAAAATCTCTCAACTTTTGTTTGTCTGGAGAGGTCTTTATTTATCCTTTATGTTTGAAATATATTTTTACTAAATATACTTTTGCACTATAAAAGTTTTTCTACTTCAGTAATTTAAATATGTCATGCCACTCTCTCCTAGCCTATATGTTTTCCACTATAAAATCTGCTGGAAGACATGTTAGAGCTCCATTGTATGTTATTTGTTTCTTTTCTCTTCTTGCTTTTAGGATTCTTTCTTTATCATTGACCTTTGGGAGTTTGATTATTAAATGCCTTGAGATAGGGTTATTTCAGTAAACTTGGCTTGGTGATATGTAACTTTTTTATACTTGGATATTGATACCTTCTGTAGGTTTGAGATGTTCTCTGTTATGCCTTTGAATAGACTTTCTATTCCAATCCGTCTGTCTCCCTTCTTTCTAAGGCCAACAACTCTTAGATTTTCCCATTTGAGGTTATTTTCTAGGTTTTGAAGAGATGCCTGTTTTTTACTCTCTTTTTCCTTTTGTCTCCTCTCAGTATATGTTCAGATAGCCTGTCTTTTAAGCTCACTAATTTTTTCTTCTGCCTGATCAATTCTACTGTTAAAAGACTGATATTTTCTTGAGTATGTTAGTTGCAATTTTTAGCTCCAGAATTTCTGCTTGATTCTATTTAATTATTTCAATCTCTTCATTAAATTTACCTGAAAAATAATTACTAAATTTAAATTATTAAATTTACAGAGAAGGATCCTAAATTACTCATTGTTAGATTTCATTGTGTTACCTCAACATAGCTATTTTGATTTCTCTGTGTGGATGGTCACACATCTATGTATCCCTGGGATTAGCCACTGGTGACTTATTTAGTTTGTTTGTTGAGGTCATATTATCCTGGTTGGTCTTGATGCTTACAGATTTTCATTAGTGTCTGGAATAGTTAGGTGTGTATCTTAATCTTCACAGTCTAAGCCTGTTTTTACTTGTCCTTCTTGGGAAGGCTGTCCAGGTATTTGAAGGGACTTAGCTGTAGTGACCTAAGTCTTTGGTCACTGCAGCCATATCTGCTTTAGGGGCCCCCCTAAGCCCAATAACACTGTGACTCATATATTTGTAAAGGCACCTCCTTGGTGGTCTTGGGTAAGACCCAGTAGACCTACCAAGCAGAGACTTTTGTTCTCTTCCCTTATTTTCCACTAAACAAATACAGCCTGTCTCTCAGTGCTGAGCTGCCTGGAGCTAAGGGAGAGATGATACAAGAACTCCTGTGGCCATGAGCCCTGGGAATATATTGGGTTAGACCCAGAGCCAGCATGGTCCAAGGCCCACAGTAACTATTGCCTAGATACCACCTATATTCACTGAAGGCTCAAGGGATCTACATTTAGTAGGTGGCAAATGTAGCCAGGCTTGTGTGCTTTCTTTAAGCCAGTGAGTTTCCCCTAGCCCCACGCAGGTCCAAAGATACTGTCCAGGAATCTAAAAAATCTACCTGCTACTTTATTATACTGTGGCTGAGCTGGCACCCAAGCCACAAGACAAGGTCTTTCCTACCCTTTCCTCCTTTTTCCTCAAACAAAGGCGTCTCTCTCTGTGGCCACCACCAACTGAGGCCCATGGCAACTACTGCCTGGCTTCCATCAATGTTCACTCAAAAGTCCAAGGGCTTTTGACTCATCTTGTGGTGAACGCTGTAAGTTTTGACTCTCTTACTCCAGGCGTGGTGGCTCTCCTCTGACCCAGGATATGTACCAAAATGCCATCCAGACACCAACACCTAGAACTGGGGGAATCCACAAGGATCCTACTTGGTGCTCCACTATGACCAAGCTAGTGCCAATGTACAAGACAAAGTACTCTTTACTCTTCCTCCTGCTTTTTACAATAAGAAGGTATTTCTCTGTGTAGCCACCACAGCTGGTAAGGTGCTGGGTCACACTTGAAACCAATGTGGCCCTGGGTTTCACACAAGGCCTGTGGCAAGTACTGCATTGTTCCCACTGCTTATTATTCAGGGCTCAAGGGCTCTCTAGTCAGCAAGTCAGCAAGTGAGGAATTCTGCCAGGCCTGGGTCTCCCCCTTCAAGGAAGTGTGTTTCTGGCCCAGGGTGTGTTTAGAAATGTTGTCCAGGAACTAAGGCCTGGAATGGGAAACTCAGGACTTTGCTTGGTACCCTACTCTACTATTCGCCTCTGGCTGAGCGGGCATCCAAGTTGCAAGACAAAGTCCTTTTTACTGTTCCCTCACTTTTCCTCAAGAAGAGGGAAGGAGTTTCTCCAGGACTTGTAAGCTGTGCTGCCTGGAGTTGGAGGAGGGGTGACCTGAGCATTCTTTTGGCAGCTTTGACTGGTTTCTTACTGGTATGAATGTGCCCCAAGTCTACTGGCTCTAAGCCTAGGACTTACAGTCCTTCTAAACTAGACTGTCTTTCAAGTTTATGCAGGGACCCACAGCCCTTTAGCCCACAGTGGCAGTTCTGACAGCTGGGATGGATGATTTCCCTCTGAGTAGGGATGGTCTCAATGCTCCCTCCATGAGCACCAGCTGAATTCTTCCCAGTGGAGCTCACTCCCATAACAGGCAGTCCTGAGTTCCAGTGCAAAGTCTCACAATCACCATGCACTCGTCCCTAAATGCACAGTTTTCTCTTTATGCCTACTGGGGAATGAAGGAGGGTTGGTGCAGGTGACTCAAGACTGTCTTTCCTACCCTATTCAGTCTTTCTTTCCTTAATATGATGTCAAAACCAGATAGTGTAATCACTCACGTGATTTTTGGTTCTTATGAGGGTGCTTTTCTGTGTGGATAGTTGTTCAATTTGGTATTCCTGTGGGGGACACAATTTCTGGAAACTTCTATTCAGCCATTTTGCTTCACTTCCTCCCAAGGGGAGGGATATTTAACAGTTTTGTTCATTGCTATGTTCTTAGTGCCTATAATGCTGTGTGCCTTGTAGAAAGTTCTAAATAAATACTTACTAAGTGTCCAAATGACCTTATTGAGGTCTACTTATTGATTAAGTTTGCTGCTAGTTACTGGGATGCACATGTGTGTATAACCCTGTGTGTGCCCTCCAGAAGCACAAAGTTTAGCCAAGTAACAGGTAGATTTACCAAAAAAATACTGATCAAACATGATAGGGAGTTATAATAGTGAATTAAATAAGATGCAATGGAACACAACATTACTGATCATTTTGAACATTATCCTATTAGGAAAGGGAAAGCAGTGGATATTTCTACGTGGGAGAGCAGTGGTTTGAGTTTTAAAACAGTACCATTGAAGGTACAATTAGCAGACTAAGGCAAGTCCACAATGTGTTAAACACAGAAATTAAGAGGTATACACATTTCTGCAGCCATTTACCATTGTTAAGGTGAACGAGCACATGGCTAGCAGACTTGCCTACGTTTAACACAGCAGGGAGCTTACCTGTGGCATCAGCAACTTACTAGTTATGCAACACAGGACTGGAAATTAAAAAGTAAGTAAGAAAATCTTCAGTCTTTCACTATAGCTAGCTTGAGGTGCACTGTTTTAAAAATGATGACCCAGTCGGGTGTGATGGCTCATGCCTATAATCCCAGCACTTTTGGAGTCTGAGGTGGGTAATCACAAGGTCAGGTTTTGAGACCAGTCTGGCCAAAATGGTAAAATCCCATGTCTACTTTAAAAAATACAAAAAATAGCCTGGCATGCTGGTATGTACCTGTAATACCCCAGCTACTTGGGAGGCTGAGGCAGGAGAATTGCTTGAACCCGGGAGGCAGAGGTTGCAGTGAGCCAAGATCACACCCACTCCAGCCTGGATGACAGAGCAAAACTCCATCTCAAAAAAGCAAAACAAACAAACAAACAACAAGAAAAGGATGATTCTGGAGCCTTTTGGCAGTGCTCGATTAGTCGGCTCATGGCTGAATTCTCTGACAAGTGCCTGAAGTGCTGCTGTGCTGTGTCGTTGATTAAAGACAGATCCATATGCCTCCAATGCCAGATGTGCTAGCGTCAGAGCTGACATTCTGCTGCAAAGACACTTCTAATTCAGGACTTTACAGCACTACCCTGGGATGCACTGTGAGGCATTGACAGTGCCAAAGCAAGAGACAAGGAAAGCATTAGCAGATGAGACCAAAAGCTAAGAGTCTAGGAGGGGTAGGCCACGTCTCTGCTCATTGCTCACACATTTCATCCCAACATGCAAAAACTTAGGAACTGGAAAGGTGGTCAACAGACCTTTATGTCCAGGAAGCACTAACTCCAGAAAGGCACATACTGAAATGACACTTTAGCCAGTGCTGCTCCTTGGATGCTGAAGTGAACATACATCCAAAGACCCATAAAAGTAAATTGATTCTTTTATTTGTTTGTTATAATAATAAAAACAATTATACTATTACACACTATTATCAGTTTATAAAAAAAGGCATTGAGGCTTCAGAGAGATAAGTAGTTCTTACAGAGTTAAACACCTGGAATGTTATGTATCTTTGTATTGAACCAGATTCTCTGGGCCTCCATGCCTATGCTGTCACTGTTTGTATTGGAAAAATAAAGATTGAGACTTTTTCTTTTAGTATTATTAAAAATATATTCTATTTTATTTTTGTCATACAAATCTACCTTTTTATTTCTGTGCAGTAGAGTGTAGACAAGATGGCAAAGAGAGAGAATGATGGGATAAACACCTTTCAGAATAAATGCCAGTACATACTTTAGTGAACTGAACAAGAAATTAATTTGGTCCTAGTCTCAAGCTCTCTACATCAATAATGCTTTGGTAATTAAGTTCTTGCTTTATGTTTCTGTTTCTCTCTTGTCTTTCAAAATATTACAGCTTGCTGATTTTCACCCCCTTCAGTGATGGACCATTCTCAGATCCCTTTGCTTCCTGCTCTTGTCCTGCTCAATCTCTACGTGTCAGTGCACCCCAGGACTGGCTCTTGGGTTATGATTGCTAGATTTAGCAAATAAAAATACAGATGTCTGGTTAAATTTGAGTTACAGATGAAAAAAAAAACCAAAAACATATTTTGTATTGTTTAAAGAATAACTATATCCCATAAAATATTGGGACACATATAAACAAAATTAATAACAACCCCCCCAACTATATTCTGAATTATCTTCTCTTCTTTCTCCACATGCTTTCCTTGGTTGAGCTGAGTCCAGAGGTTAATCTTTGAGCAGATGGTTCTCAATTCCCACACCACCCATATCTCCTCTCATCTATATTCAACTGACTTCTTGACATCTCCACTTGGATATCTTACACTTGGCATATCCAAGAAACTTATGACTATAACTCTCCTATGTACTATGAACCCCTTTTTTTGTCAATCTTTCATAACTCATAAATAGCTCTATTATTCACTTGGAGTTTTAAGACAAAAACTTATATTGATCATTCCTAATTCTTCTATGTCATCATCCTTCATTATTTAACTCATAATTAAGACTTAGCTTTTCCACCAAATTACGTTATAAATGATTTTACATCTCTCAGTCTTCACTTCTCTGGCCCAAATTTATGTCATCATTCTCACTCCCCTATACAATTGCAATGCCTTACTAACTGGTCTCATTTATCCCACACTTGCCCTTTAATAAACCATTTTCAATGCATTAGAGAGTGATTTTCTAAAACTTTTTATTGAATTATCAGTACAACCAGGAAAGCTGTCATATCAAAACTGTACTACATAATAAATCTTCAAAAACTAAACATACTCCTGTAACCAGAATTCAATTAATCTACTCCTTGTCAACAAAATAAATCTACTTTTTTTAATCACCATAGATTAGCTTTGCTGGGTTTTGTGATTTATGTAAATGGAATCCTACAGCAGATATCTTTGCCTACTTTTTAAAAATTTTACATTACATTTGGGAGAAAGTCATCTGTATTTTGCATGTGGTTGCCGTCAGTTCATTCTCATAGCTGTGTAAGAGTCTGATGAATGAATATACCACAATATTTCATAGGTCTTTTATGGTATTGTTGTACAGGCTAAAAAAATTATTGGACATAAAGCCCTTGGTTCTTAGTAGATACTTAATAAATAGTATGAATTATTATTGCTGTTATGTTTATAGGAAAAAATAAAATGTGATTATCAAAAGTAGTTCTGAAAACTTGGCAAAGAACATTTCAAGTGAATCTTAATCCATTTTGATGGGTATTAGAAGAAAGTATGTCAAAATAATCTCAGACACATGGAAAACTTAAATTTCAATTTGTTTTTGATTGAACTTACCTTGGACTTACAAGAAAGCAGAGAAAATATATATTGCAGAATTATATCAAGAAGGGTTTGCAGCCTCTTGAGTCTCAGTCTTTGATAATTGAATATGGTATCTGTGTTTCTTTTGTGTCTCTGCAAACCTGATGAATTATGACTTATTTTTGAACAATTAATGATGTAACACTCTTCTCAAAATGCCTTGACACTGTCTTGGTGTTTACAGGTTAAAGTCCCAACACTTGGTGTGGCCCACCAGATCCTGTGTTGCTTGACTGCCACCTCCCACTCCCAGCACCTCCTTTTCTGGAACCACATTCTTTTGAATACCACACCAGAACCACCCCAGACTGGCCCATTGCCTGAAAACTCCATAGTAGTTTATGTTTTGTCTTCACACATTTGGGTCCCATTATTGTAATGTTTTCTCATCATCTACCCCAATTTATCTCATACCACCCTAATTTCCTATGTTTGTCTTTCATAACTCAGCTCAGTAATCACCTGTCTGCCTCTGACCACGATATTTATGACCCTCAGCCAGAAATGACAACTCTTCTCTGGGTTTCTTTGTTTATTCTCTGTGTGGCATAATTACAGCATCTGTTATAACCCTCTATTGCTCTTGCTGATTTAAATATATTTCTCCCAAATAGCTTGTGAAATCTTTGAGATGACAATTATGTTTTAATCATTTGTCTGGTGACCGCTAGCAAAATACTAAAATGCCTTTGACAGAGTTGTTTAGCAGTAAACAAAAAGCAAATAAATAAAGAAATGCATGAAGGAAGGTCAGTGAGGAGGGTAACCTTAGAGATCTGCTGCTTTAAATTTTCTAAACTCTTATTACTTTTATTCAATTCTTTTGTCTGTGCTATTGAAGAAGCAAGAAAAGCCAGGAAGTCAAATTTGGGGTTGACAAGGTATTTCAAATCACATTTTAAATAAAACAACAGAACTGAGATTTAAGAATACTTGCTAGTCTAGACTGGTAATGAGAATCCAATAAGATTCAGGATAAAGTCCTACATTCAGATAAAAGAGATATGTGGATACCTATGAAATCCAGAATACTCATTTTAAGAACAATACTTAAATAGAATCTCAAGGACTTTAGTTGGTCCTGAAGTTGATAGCAGCAAACAGTGGAATGTAAATTTCTTACAAACCACTAATAGGGTATAATACATAATAATAGGTCAATGGTCCAAAGAAAGGCTGTTATACTTATGTTGTATCCAATATTAATGGGGATTACTGAAACCATTTGTTAATATTCACAGTTGTATTATTTGATTAATAATTATTTACTTTTATAATATGTCATAGAAAGGGAATGATTTATTCAGCTTTATAATTTCATAGTACATCTTAGACGCATTTTGAAACATCACAGAAGTGAAGATTTTTATTGACCTATATCCATAGGAGTGTTTATGCACTTTTATATCGAATACAAAATTTTACTTCTATTTTTTAGTGTGTTGCCAATATTCATACCGTAATAAATTATAAGATGTTCTTGCTCAACTCATCTTTTCTGTCTTTTCACATATTCTCAAACCTTCTATCATGACAATCTCTGTGAGTATAAAAGAATAGACTAGATATCTGTAAATAAATAATTTTGTGATAACTAAGAAAAATAAAAGCAAGTATCTTCCAGTTGTTAGTATTATCTAGTAAGAAAAATCACATTGAAAGTATTTATGCAAAACTCATCTAAATAACCTTCCTAACATGGGAGCCTATTCTCTTTAACTAGGTTAAGGAGAAAAATATCCATTCATTTGAAGCCAATGTTCCTCTGGGGAATAAAGCAACCAGTATTGGAGGCTGAGGCAGGAGAATTGCTTGAACCCAGGAGGCTGAGGTTGCAGTGAGCCAAGATTGCACCATTGCACTCCAGCCTGGTCAACAAGAGCAAAACACTGTCTCAAAAAAATAAAAAAGAAAGAAAGTTACCAGTATTGAAAACTGGTAATTATCATACCTGAAATACACAAACAACTCACTCGTTGTCATATTATTTCACAAACTTGATATACCTTAGCTTGTATTGTTACATAATTATAAAGACTCAGGGATAGCAGGCAGGAAAGCCAAATTCTCACCTTTACCAAGTAGAGCTACAGTTGAAGAATATAAGTATTCTGGAGGTCTTCTTCTCTTTCTCAAATGTAAAAACCATCGATACATTTACACACACATCTGTATTGTGACATAAAACATTTTTGAGAAGTCATAAAAATCACAATTAACTATATTATTTTATACAAAGGTTCACTCTTTTTATAATTTGTGCATAATGTCAAAAGGTTATTAGTCTTTTTTAGTATATAAATTACTTTTCAGAATTCATGTTGAACTAAGCTACATGTTTTCTTTAATGTTTGGCTTTTAAAAATTGTGGTGATCATGTTGTCTTTACTAATCCTTGTGCTCATTTGGTCTTGTGCTGAGATTATCTGGAGGCTCTTGTTGACTGCAGTGTTTCAAGATGTTTGTAAGTTACTAAACGGCATGACCCGCAAAACTGGAGTCAGATTTGGAAAACACATGTTAAACAGCTCTGTAAGAAGGCATTCTTGAAGCTCAGCAGGTAGTCTGCAAATGGGAACAAGAAAAGCTTATGAGCTGACCTCTTCTCTCTGCTACTGCCTTCTGATTTTGACTCCCTGGAGCTGGAAAGTTGAGTGAGCTAAGAAAGAATCCACTATTAAAGTGGCACTAAACTGTTCCTAGGTTCCTAATAATGTCAGAAATTGTCCTCTCATAGGAGCCTGAATATGTAACTTATGTTGATACTTGCCTAAATTAAGTTTCCAACACCTGACTTCATTACAGAAAAGGAAAGCAACTCAAAGTAGGATGCCCAAGGGACCATGGAGAGCTCATATTTTCTCTGGGTTGGCATGTCTGAGTGTCTGCTTTAGAAGGTAGAAGTGAGGCCGTGGGAGTATACAGGTGGTGACAACATTTGCAGCCAGACAATTGAGTTTGGAAGAATTTTCCAGTGGAACTTCATTCAGCCAATCCTTAGGAATTCTGGTCAGAGTTCTATCATCTAAGATATTGGATGTCTAGCAAAGGCTAAGTGAGTAAAACAGCCTCTAGAAATAAAACTAGATTTAAGTCAAGGCAGGATTACAGTTCCAGCTGAAAAGTAAGGTGAAGCCATAATTCTATTGTATAGGCAAAGTGCAGCAAGGGTTAGGTAAACCGTTAGCATCGGAAAGTACATAGTAAGGATCGTTCCACTGACATTCCAGCTTCTATATATGTGAGAACAAGAAAAATTCCAGACACCTCTTATTTGAAGTCTGAGAAACACTATTATAACTTCTGTTATGGTCAGTAATTGTGAAATAGACTGGGGCTGATACTTCGTATCTTATTGTAAATCTTTAATAGAGCAGCTAAGAACAAGGAACTAGCAGGACCTTCTAGGTTTGTAGGACAGTAATTCTAATTGCAGATTCTTACTAGAGGAGATCTGACTATCCAACATCCAGATTTGACTTGGGAGTAGTTGAAAAAGTAAAAAGTATTCTGGTCATTGCAGGTAGTAGAGAACTGGTCTAACAGAGTATGACAGGAGCCGTTTAACTAATAGTATAAAGCAGAGAATGGAAATATGGTGAACAGTCAGTATATTGGAAAGAGAAGAGAGAAATATTAGCATGTGTAAGCATCACAAAAAACCAGAGTTCAGCTGTTTGATGAAGTGTCCAGGCATTGGAGCTATGTGAGCTTAGTATACTCAGACACAAATCCTGCAATCTTATGACTATGTTCACTCTGAATTATCTAGAATAGGGCTAGTGTCTTGAAAAACTAAATAGATAATAAAAGCAAAAGAGATAGTTGTGTTCTACGTGTGCTAGATCTGACAACGTTTTATTATAACAAACAGCCTTCAAGTGTGTGGTCTTCGGTTCAATTCCTGCTTTTTGGGTTCCTACAAGTCTGAAAAAAAATAAAGATGCTTCTGGCTCGATAAATGGCTACAACAAATCAATGCATATATAAGGGTGAAAATAAAGTGTCTCTAATAGTGTCTATGTTGAGAAAATTCTAATTAAAGTGTGCCTTCCATACCTTTGTTTACTGGCAAAGTTCAAGTATGTCTCATGACTCTGAGAGGTGAAAAATTGATTATGTTTTTTCTAAACTAGTTTAATCAAGGTGAAAATCAGATTTTTCTTTGCTTGGCTTTAATGAACTGGACACAAATTACTTCACAGATAGAATTTCAGTACCTCATTATGTGTAGGAACCATCTTTATTTCCTCTTATTTTACTGTGTGACAAGGTGCTGTCATCCTTTGCTTCCTCTACCTATCTGGAGTCCCTTGAGATGTCCATCTATAAGTAGTCTTAACTTTTCCATTATATGACCCAGTCCTTCCCAGAGTGGGGAGCCTATCATTAGTTCCCACCTTCAAATAATGAATCTAAAATAAATTTTGCTGCTCAAGATATAACATCTCATGCATTCAAAAGACATTCCCCTCAAGGGGAAAACATCAGAATTTTCTTACATCAACACAGTGGTTCTAACTAACTTACCTTTCTTTTCTTCTAGCTCTGTGTTCAATATTCTCTTAATGTTCCTTGTCTATGGATTCACTGCGCTTTCATCTGTTTTGCATATTGCTTTCTCTTTAAGATGTGACGCTTAACACTATCTTTCTAGTTAAAATATTGGCCCACTGTAGACCAACTTTCAGACTCTCATTTGGTTACCTGATTTTAAGATCTCTTGGGACTTTCCATTTGGACACAGTCTCAAGATGGCCTACTTTAGAAATGTGTGTGTGTGTGTGTGTGTGTGTTTGTGTGTGTGTGTGTGTGTGTGTATTTACCTTTGCCGATTTCTGCTTCTGTTTGAAGTGAAACATAACCCACGAGTGAATGAGACCCAGATTGAGTTTTGCAGCCCAAGAACTCAGGATACCTATTTATCTATTAAACTGCATCTAGTCACTGTCTGAACTCAGTAGAGTCAAGCTATCCTCTGTCATTGGGCTCACCTTTGGTTTCCAAGCCTAGAACTCCACCTATTATAACTAGAGCACTGCTACAGAATCCCATTCTTCTTACTATCTACATCTTGTTGTCTACATCCTGACTTCTTATCTACATCTTGTTCTTTTCTGCTTGGGGATATAATCCTGCTACCTGTTGTTAAAGCCACTGACTACTAGAGTATTATAAAACTCCAGGTTTGCCACAAGGATGATTCTGATGGTTCCTTAGCTGACTTGCTTTAATCTGACACACTTATGTATACAGTTGTGTGGTTTAATGGCCAGGATACATTCTGAGAAATGTGTTGCTGGGTGGTTTTGTTCTTGTACAAACATCACATTGTACTTACACAAACCTAGATGGTACAGCCTACTACATACCGAGGCCCTATGTTACAAGCTACTGCTGCTAGGTTACAAACCTGCAAACCACATGAATGTACTGTGTACTGGCAGTTGTAACATGATAGTAAGGACTTGTTACAGTTACTTGTTACAAGTAAATGGAATAACACGATGGTAAGTACTTTGTAAAGAAGTAATTATAACAATTACTTGTAACAAGTAATAGTTTAGATTATCTAAGCATTGAGATATATCTAAACATTGAGAAGAAAATATGTTATATCTAACACATTATAGATACATCTAAACATTGAGAAGAAAATGTGTTATTCTACAACATTGCAATGCCACTTGGCAATAGGAATTGTTCAGCACCATCATACTCATATGGGACCAGCATTTATATGTTATCTGTAATTGAGAAAAACATTATTATGCAGCATATAACAGGATATGCCAGAGCTCATTTGAAAATAACATGACTTTTGTTTTCATTGTCATTTTTATTGGTATAAAAGGTTGGTTGCAGTTTGTGACAAGATCGAAGCAACCTAGGGGCTTTGGTAGTGAAAAATCTCATTTTCCACACCCATCTCTGGTTTCTTGCTATTGATACCACATGAAAGATTCAACATGCCCATGTGGACACTACAGTAGAACAGCTGAGGGACTCATGAGTCTATGTTGAAGAAGTTTGGCATTCTAGGACCTCTCATTCAATAACACTGTCCTTTTCCTCTTTTATACCACATTGTGATCCTGGGGCTCACAGGTCAGGTGGCAAAGTTTGCCCAAATTAAGGTACTTTTAGTGTTTTGGAGAAAGGAAAGTTCCCTCTAATATATAAGAACTGGATAATCTATAGCAGGATTATTAGCAGCAATCCTTGAGTGTTGCATCACCATTCCATTGTACTAGGGGATATTTCATTCAGGCAGGGCAACATGCCCAGTGTCAAACAATAACATCTGCTCCCATTAGTAGGCAGAAGAGAACAATGCTGTATGGCAGAAGAGGGTGTTCTTCCTGGAAAGGTTGAAGTTAGAATATACGCACTGAAGCTCACCTCTTCCATATTCAAGCTCTGCCATTGTGTTAACGACTTAACCATCTCTGAAGCTAGATTCTTTAACAGAAAATCAGGGAAATATATTCAAAAAGATAATGAAATTAAGTGCCTTGTAACTATAGAATGCTAGACACATGAGATTATTATCACATGGCATTGTTCATGGTGCTGGCATGCTTTCAAAGGTTGAGATACATCCCTTAACACAGGGCTTTATATTGAATGGAAAAAGGTGTATAAATTAAGGACACACACAGAACTGGGTTTAAAACCTGTTATACTTCCTGGGCTAAAACCATCTACCTCAAAGTTTTCCATAAAGATGAAATGTAATAATATAATTATAGGAATTAATACAGGAACATAGAAAATTCTATAGTTTATAAATCTGTTGAAGAGAAATAAGATGTGTATTTATTATTTTCAAATTTTAAAATGTCTAATAACAAATATAAGTGAAAATTTTTAACTGCACAAATGAATCTCTGGCATAACTTTCTTATTTTTGCAAAATAAGCAATGCTTTAAACTAAAGAAAAACAATCAAGAGTTTATAATATAATTTATCTAGAATAGGCAGTATTTCTTTAATGTTTACAGTATATCCACAATTCTGAGGGCTTTTTATGCATTAACTCATTATTCTTTATAATAACTCTTTATGATAGGGATTTTTTATTATCCCCATTTACAAATGAGGAACTTAAACAACTGTAAGAAGTGAATTGTCTAAGGCAACAAGGTAACAAACTGCTACAGGCAATGTTCAAATCCAGTCAAGATTTGCTCATCTTCAAGGGGTACTGTCTCTCTATCGGGAGATAATACTTTTTAAAGAGTCTCTGGTATTTCTGCATGTCTTGTAAGTGAAGCATTAACTATCTGTTTCTCCAGACAATCTTTTCAAGGATTCATAGCCTCAGTAGATAAAAAAGAGTGTTTCTGTCTGAAGCAAAGGGCTTGTTTTCTGGATTGGGACAACACGTCTATTGTCTGTCGCTGGAGCAAAGAACAGACATATATTTTTCCTGTTAGAAAATATTTGTTTTTCCTACGTTCAAGATTCCTTTCCATTTAATGCAATTCACTGTATATGCAGGTGTCAACTGGCCTCTTCATATCACCATGTAGCAATTGAGTCTTAGGGAACCAGTACAAAATGTTGATATTCCAACTCTTGCTATTGCCATAAGTAATAAAATCATCCTTCACCTTTGAAACAGGAGTCTCATATCTTCTACCAGCACCCATAAAATACTGCTTAGCTTACTCAGATGCTACACAGTTCTTATCACTTTTAGCACAATAGTAATAATAATTACAATCATACCACTATAAAATATCTTTAGATGTTGGAACATAGATTTTAAGAAAGTCTTTATATGTTAGAAGACTTTTGGAACATTATCAAATAATTTCTGGATATGTTTCCTTAAATATATCTCTATGTATTAGCCTACGAAAGGATACTTTACATGTTACTTTGCAATTATTTTGTTGTAGACTGCTGTAGTTCTGATACCTTGTATTAATGATCTAGTGACATTTACAATTAGGTCATTATGTGTCATTTTATATTGGGAAACATGATAAAAAAGTTTCTTATATAGGATGTAAATAAAACATATTTTAACAAAATATCAAAAAATAACATCCAAAACATTTTGTTATAAATCCTCCCTGCCTTTAGGTCTTCAAAATTTATTTATAGAACATGACATGCCCTTCACCCAGTGGAGCAAGAGCAGAATGCAGGCTAAGGTTTACCTTAATTTGAAAAGGCTACTGACTTTGTCAGATATTAGAAGATAAATAGCCCAAAGTAATGCAAAGAAATGACCCCGGCTATTTTACTTTTAAAAGTGTATATATAAGCATATTTTCTTCACAAAAAATACAGTACCTGAATATTTTCAATTATAAATCACATTGTAGCAAATCTAGTTACTAAGTTTTGGCCAGTATTGTTGAAGTTTGAGTAATATGCTAGAAACTTCAACCAGGCTATACAAATGCAATCTATGTAAAAGTACTACATTCCCTAGAAGCAAGACATGATTAAATGTAGTATGTAGAAACTGTTACAACACTCTGGTAATAAGAAAAGTAATACATCTTATTTGTGGAGCTCTTCATAATTTTCAAAACAGATTTGCACATATTTATCATTTGCATCTTATAGTAACACTGATAAAACCTTATCTAGCGGTTAGGAGACCAAAGAGTCACACAACTAATAAACACTGACATTAGGACAAGCATCCGGAAATTGAAATTTTGCCTCATTGTCTTTCCAATAGACTATGCTATACTTTATATGTTGATTTATACTTTCAAAGTCACCAGGGTAATTATGTCAGTCAAATATGCTCCAATCATTTGCTTATATAAAGATCAACATAATACACCTGTGAATCCAGGAAGAAGAGAAAGGAGGGGAGAAGAAGAAAGACAAAGGCAAGGATAAGGAGAATGAGAACAAAGAAGAAGAAAAAGAAGAAGGAGGAGAAGGAAAGGGAAGATAAAAATAAAGAAGACTGATAACACAAAAATAAATTATGGTATTTTATATCCAGAAAAAGCATTATATTTGATATAGCTTTTCTCTATTGCCCTGTAAGTTATGTATTTTTAATTTACTCTCTGCAATCCCTTAGAATTGACTATTTCATGGCCATATATTTTATTATGCATTGTTTGCACTGTGCCTAACCTCCAGGCCATTTACCCAGCCTTTAGATTCCCTCTTTCCATTCATTTCTTCTCCTGCCAGAGTTACCTTTTCTAATTAATGCTCATATTACTCTTCTCTAGGCTCTGTCATTGTTGCTGAAAAACAGAGCTGAATAAAGCCCAAGTTCAGACATGGAGAGAGCTTCCTGTGGTTTGCTGTCACTTAAACAAAGATTTACAAGAGTTATGTATGTTATAATCACAGTCTGAACAAAATGCTATCCAAACACTGAGAAATTATGAATTTTAGACTATGAATTAACTATTATCAATTATTAATTATAAGATAAACAAGGTAGATATCACAGTGACAGGAATATTCTTATTAGGTTGCTAAAGAATAAAAAGAGTTTGCCAGATAGAAAGCAAGAGTGAGTATTGTAGGCATAGGCCCAGCAGCCTGAAAGAACATGATTGTATTATCTGTTCTCAGGCTGCTAAAAAGACATATCCCAGACTGGGTAATTTATAAAGAATAGAGGTTTCATTGACACACTTCAGCATGGCTGGAGAGGCCTCTAGAAATGTGTAATCATGACAGAGGGGGAAGCAGAGACATACTTCTTCACATGGCAGCAGAAAGGAGAAATGCTAAGCAAAGGGGGGAAAGCCCCTTATAAAACCATCAGATCTCATAAGTACTCACTTACATGAGAACAGCATGGGAGTAACTGCCCCATGGTTCAATTACCCAAAATTGAATCCTTTTCATGACACGTGGGAATTATGGGAACTACAATTCAAGATGATATTTGGATGGGGACACAGCCAAATCATATCATTCTACCCTTTGCCCCTCTCAAATCTCATGTCCTCACATTTCAAAACACAGTTATGCCTTTCCAACAGTCCCACAATGGCTTAACTCATTCCAGCATTAACTCTTAAGTCCACCTTCAAAATCTCATCTGAGACTAAGCAAGTCCCTTCTGCCTATGAGCCTGTAAAATCAAAAGTAAGTTAATTACTTCCTAGGTACAATGAAGGTACGGGCATTGGGTAAATACACACATTCCAAATGGGAGAAATTGGCCAAAACAAAGGAAATACAAGCCCCATTCAAGTCCAAAATTTAATAGGGCAGTCATTAAATCTTAAAGTTCTAAAGTGAACTCCTTTGACTTCATGTCTCACATCAAGATCTTACTGATGCAAGAGGTGGTGTCCCATGGTCTTGCACAGCTTTGCCCCATGGCTTTACAGGATACAGCCCCCTTCTCCTGACTGCTTTTAGAGCTGGCATTGAGTGTGGATTTTTCAGGTACATGGTGTGTGCTGTCAGTGGATCTATCATTCTGGGGTCTGTAGGATGATGGTTTTCTTCTCACAGTTCCACTAGGGAGTTCCCCAGTGGGGACTCTGTGTGGGGGTTCCATCCCCATATTTCCCTTCCATCGTGCTCTAGGAGAGGTTCTCCATGAGGGCTCTGCCCCTGCAGCAAACTTCTGCCTGGACATCCAGGCATTTCCATCCATTCTCTGAAATCTAGGCAGAGGTTCCCAAACCTCAATTCTGTCTTCTGTATACCTGCAGGACAAACACCATATGGAAGCTGCCTAGGCTTGAAGCTTGCACCTTCTGAAGCAATGACCTGAGCTGTACATTGGCTCCTTTTAGCCACAACGGGAGCTGAAGCATCTGGGAAGCAGGGCACCATGTCCAACGTGGCACAGAGCAAGGGGACCCTGGGTCCAGAACAGGAAACCATTTTTCCTTTCTAGGCCTCTGGGCCAGTGATGGGAGGGGCTGCCTTGAAGGTATGTGACATGCCCAGGAGCCATTTCCCCAATTATTTGGTGATCAACATTTGGCTCCTCATTACTAATGCAAATTTCTGCAGCCAGCTTGAATTTCTCTCCAGAAGAAATTCAAATTTTTCTTTTCTGTTGCATCATCAGGCTGCAAATTTTTCAAACTTTTATGCTCTGCTTCCTCTTAACTGCTTTGCCGCTTAGAAATTTCTTCCACCAGATACCCTAAATTGTCTCTCTCAAGTTCAAAGTTTCACAGATCTCCAGAATAGGGGCAAAATGCCACCAGTCTCTTTTCTAAAGCATAACAAATCACCTTTATTTCAGTTCCCAACAAGTTCCTCATCTCCATCAGAAGCCACCTTAGCCTGGACTTCGTTGTCCATGTTACTATAAATATTTTGCTGAAAGCCATTAAACAAGTCTCTAGAAAGTTTCCAACTTTCTGACATCTTCCTGTCCTCTGCTCAGCCCTCCAAACGGTTCCAGCCTCTGCCTTTTACCCAATTCCAAAGTCAATTCCACATTTTTGGGTATTTTTGTAACAGCAAACAACTCCCTGACCCCACCCACAGTACTAATTTACTGTATTAGTCTATTCTCACACTACTAATAAAGACATAACTGAGACTAGTTAATTTATAAAGGAATTATCTTTAGTTGACTCACTGTTCATCATGGTGGGAGAGGCCTCAGGAAACGTACAATCGTGGTGGAAGGGAAAACAAAAACAAGGTCTGAGCCACTGCACCCAGCCCTTCCTTCATTCTTTTCTCCCTCCTGCTGCCTTGTGAAGAAGTGATCTTTCTTTGTATGATGACAGAAAGAAGTTCTGAGCAAAGGGGGAAAAGTTCCTTACAAAACCGTCAGATCTCATGAGAACTCACTCCATATCACGAAAACAGCATGGAGGTAACTGCTCCCATGATTCAATTACCCCTGACAGGGTCTCTCCCACAGCACGCAGGGATTTTGGGAACTAAAATTCAAGATGAGGTTTGGGCTAGAACACAGCTAAACCAAATCAATGGTGTATCCAAAATACATGGATGCCAATGTGTAATAGAGTAATAATTTATAGCAAACACCTAATAGTGATTACTGACACTGATGTAAGCATTTTACCTGTATCAACTCATTTAATCCATGCAACTATTCTCTTAGGTACATAATGTTATCAGCATTTCAGAGATGAGAAAAAATACTCTAAAAGGTTAAATAAATTGTCCAAGGTCACACAGCTAATATATATCAGAGCCAGGATTGTAACACAGGATTTAGAATCACAGGATTCTAAAATCCTGACCTTTAATGGCCAGGTTATAAGGTACCCTGATGAGCTGTAGTGAACAATTTTGTATAATGTATTACAGATTCAAGAATTTAACCACAAAAGTGAGAATCACCTTGTTTTAAAAAATAATTCCAGCAAGGTTGTCAATAACAGATTTGAGAAGAAGTCTTATTAGGTGGCCACAGACAAATAATAAGAGCCTGATGGAATTTAGTTTTTCAGGAATGGGGCAGAGGGGACCTATTTTATATATATTTAGAAAATAAAACCAATATAATTTGGATAACAAATGTATATGTAAAATCAGCAAAGAAAAGAGTCAAAACTAGCTTTTTTTGAGATGCATGACAATAATAAATGTGGCACCCTTTTAAGAATCATGAAAAGGGATTCAGTCAGTTATTTGGGGGAGTATAAATGTTGAGGTGTCGGTGGACATTCGCATGAAAATTTCCAGTGCTCAGAGATCAGGCACTCTATTTATTACCTAGGTCAGAAAATTTGAAGATTATTTTCAAGGGTGGTATGCTTTGGCTCTGTGTCCCCACTAAAATACTAAAATCTCATCTCAAATGATAATCCCCATAATCCCCATGTGATGATGCAGAAACCTGGTGGGAGGTTATTGGAGCATGCAGGTGGTTTTCCCCATGCTGTTCTCATGATAGTGAGTGAGTTCTCATGAGACCTTATGGTTTGGTAAGGGGCTCTTCCTCCTTCACTCCCTTTTTTTTTTCTTTATGAGACAGAGTCTGGCTCTGTCTTCCAGGCTGGAGTGCAATGGTGTGATCTTGGCTCACTGCAACCTGTGCCTCCCAGGTTCAAGTGAGTCTCCTGCCTCAGCCTCCCAAGCAGCTGAGATTACAGGTACCCAATGCCATACCTGGCTAATTTTTGTATATTTAGTAGAGATGGGGTTTCACCATGTTGTACAAGCTGGTCTCAAATTCCTTACCTCAGGTGATCTTCCCACCTCATCCTCCCCAAGTGCTGGGATTACAGGTCTGAGCCACCACACCCAGCCCTTCCTTCACTCTTTTCTCCCTCCTGCTGCCTTGTGAAGAAGCCACCATGCTTCCCTTTTGCCTTCTGACATAATCGTAAGTTTCCTGAGGCCTCCCCAGCCATAAAGAACTGTGAGTCAATTGAACCTTTCCTTTATAAATTACACAGTCTTGGGCAGTTTTTTATAGTAGTGTGTAAATGAACTAATACAATGGGGATGTTTTTCTGCTTAAGGACTTGCATCCTCCCAGTCAAAAACTATGTCTACCCATATCTTGCCAGTGTGTTGAGATTGCTATATGAAGAGAAAGAGCAAAGTATCTGGAGCCAGACTTTTCGTATGATGGAACCTAAGCTCTGTCACTTACTAGTTTCCCCAAATCATAAAGTTAGTCAGAGAAAAACACAACCTTCAAATCAACAGACTAGAGTTTGAAACCCAGGAATGTCACATATAGCTGTCACTTCATATTTTTGAGTTTCAATTTCCTCTTCTATAAAATGGAAATGATAATATATATCTGTATTTGGTAATTAAATGAACTAAGACATATAAAAATTTTAGTCTACTTCTGGTATATATTGATGACTCATAAATATTAGCCAGTAATTATAATCATGATAATAAATAATGTATACAAAAGTTGTGGTGAGAACAGTTACTAAATTACCCTATCACTAATAATAGTATAGATTAAAATCCAATAAAAATATATGTATGAAGATTCCCTGTGTCTGGAGAGATCTCCTACACTATCACTCAAATCTTATGCAGCCTTCCAAAAGCAGTTGCAATGAAACATCTGCAAGTCCTAATTAGAAGGACAGAAGAGAAAGCCCATCATTCTGTAACTCCAGAACAATTTTAGAACACTTCTGTCACAGTGGGATGACTTATAATTATACATGCTCTTAAAAGGATCTTCTAATCTATTTTGAACTGCAAATATTTATATTTGATTCTTATTCATATTTGACTCTAATTACACCAGTGACAGTGCTCGGTAAATGTTAACCCCGATAGGTTGAATTCCTCAGACATAACCAGCTGCTTTAACTTGGTCATACTGAAAAAAATTCCTCACAACTTATGAAAAACAACAGAAATATTGCAGTAGCTTGATTTTGATCACCAGAGCAGATGTGTGAACAAGTCTCAGGATCTGCAAGCAATGGGCATGTGAGGGATATTTATTTATTTTTATTCATGCATTTTCATAGAGAAAAATTAAGGGATCCCTTTGTTCATGTGAGAGAAACAAATGCCTTTTGTTTTGCTCAATTGGCAGTATGTCGATGTTTTTCAAGTATGCATTTATTATTAAACCAGCCCAAAGAAATGAAAGGTACTTTTCAGGTATAAACACTTAGAAAATCTAGAATGTTAATGAGCTATTATCTTGGAGATTCATGCCATACACCTATAGAAAACGAAAAGCTGATACACATTATATTTTATATGCCTATTAAAAGTTTGTATGTATATAAGAGTATTTATTGTACAAATTTTTAAGGAAATAAATTAAATGTATCACTTTGTCATGCAGTCATCCAGTATCTATGTTTGATAATAATTTCTTTTTTATTGTTTCATTTTATTAAAAAATCAACTATAAGTAAAAGTTAGCATTGAAATCTATTTACGTGACTAGCCCTGGTTCTATTTCTTCTTCCTTAATAGAAGGGTCCATTAAAATTTTGCAATTTACCCACATATCAGTAAACACACACACATACATAATCAATAAATATTAGTTCTTATTGTAGTATAACTTATGTTTAATGTCACAAACGTATCATTCATCAATTTTGATTTTTTAAATTTAACTTTAGTTTTGGACTCCTAGAATAAAAGAACTAATATGTTCCTTTTAACTGACATATAATATTCTCTAACATGAATCTATTCCATTTTATTTACCCACACTCACAGATGTTTAGGATTTAAAAAATTTTTTTTTAATTGGTTCAGAGACAATGCTGCAATCAGCATCCCTTTATAGGTTTCTTTCAGCAAATATGTAAGAGTTCCTCTCAATTATCTATGAAGAAGAGAAATTACCAGGACGCAGGAAATGTGTATTTTTAAATAGATAGGGCCTAATTTCTCTTCAAAGTAGTTCTAATTAGACAACCCCCAGCCATGAATAAGAGTTTCTATGTTCTCACATATTGCCATTATATGTTATTGTCCGATTTTTTAACTTTGGCAATCTGAGGATATTATCAACAGTATTTTATTGTTGTTTTAATTTTAACTGCCCTGTTTATTCTTAGGGGTGGGTATGTTTTTATATGTTTACTGACCTCTTTGATTTTTCTTCTGTGAATTGGCTACACATTATGCTTTTTTGCACTTGTGTAGTAATGATGATAGTTCTGGTGGTAAAATACTAACTTTCTTCTGTGCAACAGCTGCCCACAATTGTCCTAGGATTTATTTTAGCAGTCAAAAAAAAAAAAAAAAAAGGAAAAGGAAAGAAAAAAGTATGTAGTAACAGCAATTTCTAAGCTATGCTTTATATTACCTTTCAACTGTTAGAATCAATATATATACATAAACTATGAAAGACTTATCTACAATTACAAAATAGAATGATGAAAATATACATGCTGATGAAAGGAAATAAAAGTCCTAAGGCTAGGAGGTTCAAAGAGATAGGGGTAAGCTACTGTCGTCATCCGACGTAGTGAAGATTCCTGACATACTATGTATGGTTAATGGTATATAACTGTAGGTTTAAGCATCCTATTTGAATTTGCAGAGTTAAACAGTAGAGGAAGTGAATATAATTTAGTGTGTAAGATGAAAGAATACAGGAGAGTGAGATAGCATATGTGGGAAATCTTTTTCTGTTATAATAGAAATTCAGTAGAAAACATCAAAAAATAATAATTAAAATAGCATGCATATATTATTGTGAGATATGGAATGGAGATGTGGTAGACTAGAAAAAAGACCTACTTCTTAAACTCTATATATTCTTGGATACCTTATACATGCATATACTACTTCATTTTTTTTTATAAAATTGCAGCATGAAAGAAAAAACAGACAAGAACAGAGTTGCCGCATATTACTAAACTGAATGGATAAAGCTATTGTTTGTTTCGTGACCAAGTAGTATATATTGCAAAAACACAAGTGTGTTTATATCATAAAATTAAGATAACTTAAGATATTGAATAAACAATCAAGAAAACCATATGATAATCTCAATACCCTTAGCAAAAGCATTTGCCAAAGTTCAACACCCATTTTTGACAAAAAGCTTTCAGCAAACTAGAAACAGAAAAGAAATTATCCAGCCTGACAAAGAATAACTGCAAAAACACCATCAACATTTAAAAAATATTTTTTTCAAGTAGTCTTATGTTCACAATAAAATTGAGCAGAAGGTACAGAGATTTCCCATATATTCCCTGGCCCTCACATGTACAGTCTTCTCCATTATCAACAATCCCCACCAAAGTGGTACGTTTGTTACAACTGAAGTTACATTGACATATCATTTTTACCCAGAATACATTTTTACCAAATTACATTAGGGTTCATACTTTATGTTGCACATTCTGTGGGTTTGGATAAATATATAATGATATGCATCCATTATTATAGCATCATGAGGAATAGTTTCACTGCTCTAAATTTCTTCTGTGTTCCATCTATTGATTCCTCACTCCCCTGTAATGCTTGCCAACTCTGATCCTTTTACAGTCTTTGTAGTTTTGTTTTTTCCAAATGTTATGCAGTTGGAATGATATAGTATGTAGCCTTTTCAGATTAACTTTTTTCACTTACTAATACACATTTAAGGTCCCTCCACATTTTTTCAAGGTTCAATAGATTATTTCTTTTTAGAGCTGGATAATATTCCATTGTCTGGATGTACCATAGTTCATTTATCCGTTCACTTACTGAACGATATCTTAGATCCTTTGAAATTTTGTCAATTAGCAATAGATCTGTGATAAATAATTATGTGCAGGTGTTGGTGTGGTTATATGTTTTCAGTTCATTCAGATAAATACCAAGGAGCGCAATGGCTGGATGCTATAGTAAGAGTATATCTAGTCTTATAGGAAACTGCTAAACGGTCTTCCACAGTGACTACATCATTTTACATTCACATCCTTAATAAATGATTCCATTAATAGATGATTAATAAACTTTCTATTGCTCCACCTCCTTACCAGAATTTGGTATTGTCAGTATATTAAGTTTTAACCATCCTAATATGTGTGTAGTGGTATCATTGCTTTACTAATCTGAAATTTTCTGATGACATATGATATTCAGAAACTTTTATATTTTTATCTGCCATTTGTATATTTTTTGTGAGCTTTCTGTTAGGGTCTTTACCCATTTTTACACCTTGGTATTTCTTTCCCTACTGTTGAGCTTAGAGTTATTTTTGTATTCTGAATAACACTCCCTAACCAGACATGCATTTTGCAACTATTTTCCCATAGTTTGTGGCTTGTCTTTTCAATCTCTTGACGATGTTCTTCATGGAACAGAAGATTTTTTTAAAAAAATTAATGAAGTCAATGTTTTTCTTCTATGTATTATGTCTTTGGTGTTGTAGTTAACAGATATCAAATCCAAGATTATCTAGAGTTTCTACTGTGTTGTTTTCTAGGAATTTTATACTTTTGCATTTCACATTTGGACCTATGCTTCATTTTGAGTTAATTTTTGTGAATGGTGTAAGTTCTGTGTTTAAATTAATTGTGTTATGTGTAGCTGCATAGGTTTTCCAGTATCATTGGTTGAGAATACTATGTTTGCTCCATTGTATTGTCACTGCTCCTTTGTCAATCTGTCGAATGTATTTAGGTGGGTCTGTTTTAGGGTTCTCTATTCAGTTCTAATGATCTACTTATCTATTATTTCACCAAAGCCATACTGTCTTGACTACTGTAGCTGTACAGTACATCTTGAAGTTGTGGAGGCAAAGTTAATTTTAATAAAAATAAATGTTAAAACTAGCATCAGAGACCACTCATGAGCCTTTCTTTTGTTGCATGCATTTTGGCTAAGCAATTGGTCACCTTCTTATAATGGCCAGATATTGTTATATTGCTCATGCAAAATTTTAAAGATGGCCCCACATAGGTCTTGGTGAATGAACTATACAGATACTTCTGAGAAATATCCATTTTGGATGTGGTATTAAACTATAAAGAGAGTGTTTGGGAAGGATTACATTGAATGCGTCATTTGGGGACCCATCAGCCCAGGAAATGAGTTGCTCTCATACCTTTGCCATGTGAGCTTTATGGATCCAGCAACAATGCCTGATTTGCAGAAAACTGGAATTCTGGATGGGAATTTTCATATACTATAAACAGTGAACATTTTGAACATACTTACATTACTTTCCTGAGCTTTATTCCTATTTGCTTTAAAAAATTATAAGAATAATCTTTTTGAAGATTGAGTGAGATATTGTAAGAGAAAAGTGTTCTGCAAACAATAAAATGTTACACACATAGAAAGCGACAAAGTAAATTCTCCTGAATTCTTCTGAATAATGAGTCATTAAAGTCAATTTTCATATCCCAGTCCTCTTGAATTAACACACTCTTTGGAATAAATAAGTATAATGTGGTAGCCCATGTGATATTTCAACCAAGGATTGTGAAGTTAGTTGTTGATAAGGTTTGGCTCTCTGTTCCTACCCAAATCTCATCTTGAATTGTAATCTCCACATGCTGAGGGAGGGACCTGGTCAGAGGTGATTGGATCACAAAGGCAGATTTCCTTTTGCTCTTCTCCTGATAGGGAGTGAGTTCTTCACATGAGATCTGGTTGTTTGATAAGTGTCTGGTTGTTTGGTAAGTGTCTGGTGTTTCCCCCTCCTCTCTCTCTCTCTCTCTCTCTCTCTCTAACTCCATGGTGTAAGACATGCCTTGCTTCCCCTTCCACCATAATTATGTTTCCTGAACCCTCGCTCTTCACCATGCAGAAATGTGAGTCAATTATACCCTCTTTTCTTTATAAATTATCAAGTCTCAGGTATTTCTTTATAGCACTGTGAAAACAAATGAATACAGAGACTTGGTACTAGAAGTCACATACTGCTATAAAGATAACCTGAACATGTGGAAATGACTTGGGAACTGGGTAACAGGCAGAGGTTGGAACAGTTTGGAGGCTCAGAAGATGACAGAAAGATGTGGGAATGTTTGAACCTCCTAGATAGTTTTTGAATAGCTTTGACCAAAATGCTGATAGCGACATAGGCAATAAAGTCCAGGCTGAGGTGGTCCCTGATGGAGATGAGAAACTTACTGGGAATTTGATCAAAGGTGACTCTTGCTATGCTTTAGCAAAGACGGGTGGCATTTTTCCCCAGCCCTAGAGATCTGTAGAAGTTTGAAATTGAGAGAAATGATTTAGAGTATCTGGTAGAAGAAATCTCTAAGCAGCAAAGCATTCAAGATGTGACTTTTACTGAAAGTGTATAGCAATATGCATTCACAAAGAGATGATTTAAAATTGGAAAGTATCCTTAAAATGGAAGCAGAGCTTAAAAATTTGAAAAATTTGCAACCCGACCATGAGGTACAAAATAAAAGTCTATTTTCTGGGGAGAAATTTAAGCTGATTGCAGAAATTCTCATAATTTATGAGAAACAAAATGCTAATAGCCAAGACAACTGGGAAAATGTCTCCAGAGAATGCCAAAGGTGTTTACAGCAGCCCCTTGCATCATAGGCCCAGAGGTCTAGGAGAGAAAATTGGCTTCATGGACTGGGCCTAGGACCCCACTGCTCTGTGCAGCACTGAGACTTGGTGCCCTATGTCCCAGCCACTCCAGCTCCAGCTGTGGCTAAAAGAGGCAAGGTACAGCTCATACCACTGCTTCAGAGGGTGTAAGCCCCAGTCTTTGTTAGCTTAAACATCATGTTGGGCCTGTGGGTACATAGAAGACAAGAAGTGAGCTTTAAGAGCCTCTGCCTAGATTTCAGAGGATGAATGGAAATGCCTGAATGTCCTAGCAGAAGTCTGCTGCAGGGGTGGAGCCCTCATGGAGAACCTGTACCAGGGCAGCATGGAAAGGAAATGTGGGGTTGGAGCCCCTACACATAGTTCCCATTGAGGCACTGCCTAGTGGAGTTGTGAGGAGAGGTCCACCATACTCCAGACCCCAGAAAAGTAGATCCACCAATAGCTTGCACTGTGTGTCTGGAAAGGTCACATGCACTCATTGCCAGCCAGCCTGTGAAACCAGTTGTAGGGGCTATTCCCTGCAAAGCCACAGGGATGAAGTTGCCAAAGTCTTTGGGAGTCCACCCCTTCCATCAACATGCCCTTGATGTGAAACATGGAATCAAAGGAGGTTTTGGAGCTTTAAAATGTAATGACTCTCTGGCCAGGTTTTAGACTTGCATGGGGCCTGTGGTCCCTTTGTTTTGTCCAATTTCTGACATTTGGAATAGGAACACTTATCCAAAACCTGTATCCCTATTGTACCTTGAAAGTAATTAACTTGCCTTTGATTTTACAGGCTCATACACAGAATGGAGTTGCTTTGTCTCAGATGAGACTTTAGACTTGAACTTTTGAGTTAATGCTGGAATGAGTTAAGACTTCTTTGGGGACTGTTGGAAAAGCATGATTGGTTTTGAAATGTGAAAAGGACATGATATTTGTGAAGGGCAGTGGGCTGAATAATATGATTTTGCTTTGTGTCTCCATCCAAAGCTCATTTCAAATTGTAATCCCCAGATGTTGAGTGAGAGACCTGGTAGAGGATGACTAGATCTTCTGGGTGGATTTTTATCTTGCTGTTGTCCTGTTAGTGAGTGAGTTCTCATGAGATCTGGTTATTTGATAAGTGTCTGGTGGTTCTGGCTTGTCTCTCTCTCTCTCTCTCTCTCTCCTGCTGCCATGTAAGATGTGCTTTGCTTCCCCTCTGCCATGATTGTAAGTTTCCTGAGGCCTCCCTAGCCATGCATATCTGTGAGTCAATTAAACCCTCTTTTCTTTATGAATTACCCAGTCTCAGGTATTCCTTTATAACAGTGTGAAAACAGACTAATATAGTTGTTTTTGGAATTGCCTCTATTACATAACAGCCCTTAACTGCAATTAGTTTCTAGAGAGAAAGCTCACATTTAATATGAAAGCAGAAGATGGAGTTGAAGTGGAGATAGAATAAAGGAAGGTGAATTAGCAGCATTTTCTGCTGTTTCTATTAAAGGTCTTTCTATATAACCAAGTTCATTTTTTAAGTGAAAATAAGCTCTTTTCATCATCATTTAAAGCTAGAATTTCCTGAATGCTTCTGGTTTTTATTGGGAATGTCTGTATGGCAGCCCTAATTGACTTGAGATTGTTCACATCCAGTCAGCATATCAACCAACCAATATTAACAGTTCTTGCCAGAGTATTTATATGGTCTCTAATCATTCTTGGCTGTGAATTTAATTTGTTCAAACACATGGGGAAGGTCACCAGGTCAGCCTGTCCATCTGCTCTGTGACCCAAAAGAAAACTTCCAAAGAAGCCAGACCAGATCACAGGCTAGATCAAGAGTTCTTGAACATATAATCTCATAGCTGTTGGAGATTTCATCTAATCTAAATTTCCCCATACAACAAGGAAAAATGTATTTTAAATAACTCTCACTATGCAGTCTAAAGTTGTAATTCTCAAGTGGACTTCAAGATTTTAAAATATATGTACTAATTAAAAAATTTATATATATATATGTGTGTGTGTGTGTCTATATATATGTATATATATATGTGTGTATATATATGTGTATATATATATATATATGAGAGAATTGGTAAATACAGCTTTAGAAGTTTACTAATTGAGACTTTTTTGGCTTACAAACTATCTTCATTAAGATACTTCAATGTATTTTATGCATGCTTCCCAGTTTACTCTGACACCAATTCCCTGTGATTTGATTCGCTAGCAAGGCTACTTTGTTAGAAAATTAGGAGACTGGGTTTTACCTCCATTTACACCTAAATTAGCTGTGAACCCATTCAAGTCACTCACAGACTACATCTCTTATTATCCAAATGAGAGATAATTGGTGAGTTGGTACATTAACTTTATGCAATGATTTTCTGTTACTTAATTTGATAATTATAAACATAATATAGCGCCTTCAAAATATAGTTATAACATAACTCAAAGGATTTTATATAATAAGTGGCTAAAAGCAAAATATAAAATTGCTATGCTTTAATTTCAAATGCACAAAACTCTCTTTTCTACTTTTTTTTTTGGAAAGATATCCCAAGCTCATTGGTAACACACTCAAGCACATAGCCAGCCCATAGACAATATAAAGTAATTACATAATTAAGTCCACAAAACAACCAGCTAACAACAAAATGACAGGATCAAAATCTTACATATCAATATGAATCCTAAATGTAAATGGTCTACATTTTACATTGCATATTAAGAGTTGTATATTAGTACATTTCAGCCAGATTCTAGAACTAGAGTGGACAGACTAGTTAAGCAAGGGTATCCCTTTGAAAATCGGTAGTGTTTGCAATGGCAGAAGCAAGAATCAGATTATTTCAATCTGAAAGTTCTACAAGAGCATATCTAAAATGTGTAAAATAAGTAATAAAGATGAGTGATGATCATTCATATTTATGGCAAAAATAAGAAGATATTATTTCAGTGCATAATTTTCAGGGGAAAAACCCATTAGGCTGATCTACTTATAAGTTTACATCTTTGCCAATCAAATTAGACTGATAACATTATAACTCTGATGATTTAAAATGACAGGTCAAAATGCATTATGTCATCCATCATTTCTCTCCCTGTAAATAATACTCTAAAACACATAGACACACAGTTAATCACACTCGATATAAAAGGCAATTTGTATTCAGATATGCCTGAGAACACCACCAAATTTTATCTTTTTTTCACTGCCATGGATCAGGCTGAAGCTCGATACCACAACCTTGAAGGTATAAAAATAATCATTCAGATACTAGGATAGGCAAAATTCACAGAAGTATTTTATTGAACTTACTTCGATATAAATTATCACCACCCATACCTGAGTTACCTTGGTCCAGGCTATTGCTTATGTTATTGCAACAGACCCTATTTGTCTCCCTGCTTCCACTCCTGATCTTCTCTCATTATCACATAGCTGTTAAGAGTAATCTTAGACCAATGGATTCTAGTTATATCAGGTTGTATAAATTGACTCTCCCACTAAATACAATTTAAAAAGCCAGATTAACATATTTGCAAATTACCACAAAACCTTGAAGAGCTGAAAAGGTAGTGTAAATACCGCTAAGCCATATTTTGGAGAAATAGTTAAACCCAGGTAGATAACCAGATTATTGGAGCAGCAAAGATATTTAAATGGTGCTTACAATTGCTACACATTTGAACTTAAGGTTGTGATTTACTGAGGTGATGAAGACAGAATTTGATGATTTACTGGGGTGCTGAAGACAGAATTTCAGGTGCATTGACTGTTCAATAAAGATAATCACATAGCTACTCTTCAAACATTAAGCTGAGACCAGGGCCGTTAAGTACAACTGTACATTGTAAAACATGGGGGAAATTGGGATGGCAAGGAGAATTGGGTAGACATTCTGATACATTACAGTGTAATTTGTGACTCCTGAAATTATGCAGTATACAAAATGTAAAATCCATTGGAAATAGTTTTATTTGTATCCCGTAAGGTTTCATCCTCCAGGATAAAGGCAAACCTCAATAAAACAATGCGAATTTAAGCTCAGTGTAATGTAAAGAAGCTTGCTATGATGCTGATTAAAGCAAGGAACAAAAAAGGGAAATACAAAAATTATCCTTCCTGAGAAGTTCCATCCACAGACCAGCCTTTATGTGCATTGCATGAGTGGCTCATGCATGTCATCTGGGTGGGTCAGGAAACGTTAAGCCATAGCTTTGGTTTAAAGTGGTCATCAAATGGTAGTGTTCTCAGGCACCTGACAGAGGAAAACACAGAGACCCAGAGGAGGACAAATTTAACCCAGTCTTTATGAAAATTCAAAAACTATTATTTCAAGAGCGATGACCAGCATTTTGTAATGACAGCCGGGTACATGGAGGTTAAGGAGAATGGTTCTATTAAACAAAAGGCACAGTTTGTCTTTTTCTCTGCTAATGTGTAAGGCATTTGTAGCAGATTTGAAATCACCATAAATGCTTTCATTCAGATATGTTTTGGCCTGTTCTAAGGCTGTACCCATAGTTAGGCCACTTGGATGGTAGCCCCATTTGATTCCATTGCTTATGAATGGGCAGTGGTTTCTAAAGAACTTGTAGAAAAAGCAAAAAGAGAAACTTCCAAAATTATTTCTCTTTCCTTTCCTCAAATATCCTCCAAAGCTTCTATCACAAACTTTTAAATGTGAACAAAATTGATAAAGCTTGCCAATGCTACTATTATTATTTATCAAATTCTTAGAATAGTACAAACATAACATAAAATGTTTCAAAAGCATTTGCTCATTCAGTACTCATGAAAACATAAATAACTGGGGCAGATGATCAGCCATACATACTGGGGTAGACATACTGCTTGTTAAAATATTAAATTATTTCCATGACAAAGAGTAAATAGCCACTTCCCCAGTGCTCTGGTGGCTTCCTGTTAAGCATATCAGCTGTGCTTTTTCCTTAACATTCTTACAGCTCCTTGCAATCCAGCAAATAGCAAGGACCACTTGTCCTAGTTGGGTGCACTAATTACTTATACCTGCCTGTGTTGGAATCAGCATCCTTTAAAAGGGGGTCTCAGTGCCTCCGGTGTACCAGTTATTGGTGTTTTAAATATAATTCCTAGAAATGAGTATTTCCAGAATTTTACAAATCAGAAAACTGAATCCCAGAAATCTAAAATATAAAGAATGCCTGTATCACACAGCTTTGCATCTTATAGAATTAAATACAGTTCCGTAGAAAGTGCCTTTAACGAGAGGCCACAGACAATTAGATTAAAAGGTCTTATGAAATTCCTCTCATTGGGAGAGATCTTAGACTTTTGGTTTTTGATTTTTGAGCATTTTATTTATCGAGACCTCTATTTTTTATTGTTTAGATACAGCTACAAAAATGTAATGCACAGTCCAATTATTTATAAATTTTGGGAGCTTTCATATCCATCTGTTTACTGATGTACTTTGACTCTATAAATTATTTTGTTCAACTTAGAAAACACAGGATTCCTCAGCCATGTGTCAAAATTTCTTTATGTTGTTTTAATTTGTTCCCTAAATGAGATCTCTCACCTTTAAATGCAAAGTTGGAAGCCTGGAGATGAAGAAGCAAACATTGCCACAGCATCTATGAACACCAATGTCCTACAGTTAAAAAAAAAAAAAGACAATTATTAAACAAAAATAACTGAAAAGGGCACAACATCTAAATGTATTTGAAACAATTATTTCTGATTATATTTTACGTTTTTCAATGGATACTTAATGAACTTATTTAATAATCTAATAAACACAAAATTGATTATAATGGGATAATTTATATTGGCTATAACAACATAAACTGTGCAATAATATAAACATTATTTTACAAATAGTGATATATACCATACTGAATTATTTGCAGTTATTTAAAATTGTGATTGTAGAAACTAAGTAATAGTAAAATCATTACAATAGTACACATAAAAATTCAAATATAGAAATGTATATATATTCTTATTTTTAAATGATGTTTTTCTTCTGTCCTCATTTATTCAATGTGTTTATGACACAACTATAACCAAATTACAACTAAATTCTACCAACATGAAATTTCTGTAGTACTGTGGTATTTTTGTCCCTCTATAAGTCATTTTGTTTCAATTTAGGTAAAAAAATCATAGTGTGACATTTGGAAGCAGCAGTTAGCCATGATTCTTTTTTTAATTTATTTTAAATTTTATTATATACAACATTTGGAACATATCAATAATCAGAAGAAAAACATGACTTCTAATCCTACTACTTATTATTAATATTTTCACATGCTGATACTCCTCTGTCAAATTCCTGCCATTTTTTCATTGATATTATATTATATAAACAGTTTTCTAAAATAAATTAGTGTTTGTAGTGTTGTTTAAATATATACTTGGATTTGAGACCCAGTGGGTAACAGACACAATGGTCATTGGTGATGAGTTGGGTCACCACAACTCCGTATACCATTACGTCAAGCCAGCTTTATCCTGTGTGATTTAGTCCATTGCCTTCAGTCTTGTTCTTCCTGCCATCTTGCATAGTGCTGCCAAGATCTTTTTAATGATCACTTCACTTTCTTATCTTCAATCCTTTAGTCAAAATAGAGGTTCAGCTTTTTAGCATATAAGTCATCTCCATTATCTTTCTCGTGACTTTGTCTTCTTATTTGCCGCTTTCCCAAAAAAGTACTTGAAATTCTCAGAATATCATGTAGCCTTTTGTACCTCCCTAACTTTTTACCTCTTTCTTCTACTAAGAACGATTCATACCATATATAAGGATAGTTGGTCTGCAGTGACAGAAAAGAAAACTGACCATGTGCTGTGGCTCATGCCTGTAATGCCAGCACTTTGGGAGTCCGTGGAAGGTGGATTTCCTGGGGTCAGGAGTTCAAGACCAGTCTGGCCAACATGGTGACACCCATCTCTACTAAAAATACAAAAAAATTAGTCAGGCATGGTAGTGTGCGCCCGTAATCCCAGCTACTTGGGAGGGTGAGGCAAATAAATTGTTTGAACCAGGGGAGGTGGAGATTGCAGTGAGCCGAGATCGCACCACTGCACTCCAGCCTGGGTGACAGAGCGAGAGCTCATCTCGACAACAAGAATAAAAAAACAATATAAAAAGAAAAAGGGAAATTAGAAACAGCATATCTTGTACCAGTTGTAGCCTATGCTCAAATTTGTTCCTAAATCCTAGGTATTTGTCTTTAATGAGGTTTTTCTTTGAGCACCATATTTGGATTCCATGAACTAAAATTATAACTTTATTATAACAGCTTAATGGAAGGCACTGTGGACAAAAAATCCTGGATGAGAATAGAAGTAATAAAAGATGAGGCTAGATTGTTTAAAGGTGAATGCAATTTGTGAAGCCTAAAGATGATGATGATCAAATAAATGCACATTTAAACATATACCTTTTATTTATCATTACAAAAAATAAATCATTATATTGGCAATTCAGAGACAAAGTTTGTGGCCTTACAAATCGGTATTGTTATTTTAGAAAGCCACTAACTACATATATATGAAACTTAAAGATGTGTATTTATGCATTTGGAAGCAGTATTGCTATTTCTGGATAAAGTCTTTTCATACATTGGATTATGTCCTTAAGCAATAAGCAGATTATTGTAGGATCCAGGTAAGAAAGAAAAATAGTTAACATCAAAAGGGATAGTGGAAGGTTGGAAGTTGTTTAATTCAGGACGTATTTTAAAAATAGAGTTGAACGAGTGTGTTGAGGGGCAGAATGTGGGTTGTAAGATAAAGGCAAGTCAAAAATGACACCAAAGCCTGGGTGTGATGGCTCACGCCTGTAATATCAACCCTTTGAGACCCTGTAGCTGGAGGATTCCTTGATCCCAGGAATTCTAGACAAGCCCAGGCAACATAGTGAGATCTCCAGTCTCTACAAAAAGGAATAATAAAATTTGCCGGGAATGGTGGCACATGTCTGTAGTCTCAGCTATTCAGGAAGCTGAGATGGAAGGATTGCTTGAACTGCAAACGTCGAGGCTGCTGTGAGCCGTGATTGTGTCACTCCACTCTAGCCTGGGCAACAAAGTGGGACCTTATCTCAATCAAAATATATATTTTTTAAAAAGACACTGTGTTCATTTTCATTCTGCTGATACAGACGTACTCGAGACTGGATAATTGATAAAGAAAAAGAGGGTTAATGGACTCACAATTTCACATGGTTGTGGAAGCCTCATAATCATGGTGGAAGGGGCCGTCTTACAGGGTGTCAGGCAAGATGGATTAGAACCAAGTGAAAGGGCTTTTCCCCTATAAAATCATCAGATCTTGTGAGACTTATTCACTACTACAAGAGGCATATGGGGATAACTTCCCCCATGATTCAATGATCTCCTACCAGGTCTCTCCCACAACACTTGGGAATTATGAGAGCTATAATTCAAGATGAGATTTAGGTGGGGACACAGCCAAACCATATCAGACACCAATGTGCTTGGCTTTAAAAACTGGAATAAATGAGTTTTTCCTAAATAAGATGGAAAGACTGTAAATGGAAGCTGGTCTGGAAGAAAATATCAGTAATGCTATTTTATATATCTTAGTTTTAAATGTCACAAACATATAAACCTGTCTTTATTTGCATACATATGTGTATCTTTCTCTCTTGACATAAAAAAGAGATGATTCAGTGCTAATAGTTCAGTTCTATCATGGATTTTATCCCTATTTTCAAGAGTCATCGATCTTTTGATTTATATTTCATATTCAGATTATCCCAAGCTCTAATGTTCTTTTTCTGTCTTTTTTTTTCCCAGACACCTTGGAAAGCCTTCTTTCTTTTCCCTTTTTCTAGAATCAGTGTCCCTCAGGATCTGTCTTAGGCCTTTTGCTCTCAGACCCATGTATTCTTCTCCAGGAGCATCACCTATACCCAACTTCAAAGTCCCTGTCACCAGCTCAATCCTGGACCTGCAATTCCAATTGTGCCCACTTGGTTTCTCATTCTCACAGGGGCACTTCAAAGTAAGTACTCCTTCAAAACTGAAAATCCCATTCTCCTCAATGCTCTGCCTTAATCAAATCAAGTTTTCTTGGTTATCTATTTTAGTAAAAGATACCATTCTACCTAGACCTAAAACTTCTTCTTAGTTCTTACTTCTTACATCTATTTTCTTAATCAATTCAACTTTATAACTTAAAGAGGAAATAGAAAGAAATAGAAACAGATAATAATGTCCTCATTCTTTTCAGATGGAAGCTGCAGTCCCCCACCCCACAAAGTAAATTATTTTTTTTCTTTTTTTATTTTAGATATTTTTATATCTCCAAATTTGTTATTTACCAGGAGTGAATGAAATAAAATATATAATTGAGTCCCCAGATCATCATCATGGAAATGGCTTTAAGAGAAAACTGGTCAGATGAATATTATTGCTTCCCATTTTCAACCAGTAAATAGTTGCCACTGATCAATTGACATCCAGGAGTCTGTCGAGAATGCTCAAGATATATTACATAATACAACATGCCTGTTTACATGGGGGAAATTCCTAGGAAATAACTTTTGTGTATTTCTTGATTTCTTCATGCAAGACAAGCACAAAAGTATCACCTATGCCTCTGAGAACAATGGACCATGCATCCTTGAAAAAAGCTTCGCCTCCTTCATCACAAGCAATCTTCCTCCAACAGTCAAGCACACCTGTGTACATGATGTCAGTTCCTTTGTGCCCCAACTGCATCATTATGTGGCACCAAACAGTGTCAAATGGATAGGAAGTCAACCCTGCAATGGCAGTGACACCCTGTGCGATCATCCGGCTGATGACAATGTGAGTGTTCCTGGGATCCATAAGCAGTCTCTTTGCAGTGTTATAGATACCAAAGTAGGCAGCTTGGTAGATGATAATACCCTGCACAGACACATTAAAACCTTGGTACAGTCCCTTAATCCCATCAGATTTGTAAATCTTAACCAGGCAGTCACTGAGGCCTTGGAATTCCCTTTCAGCTCCAGCTTTACCCACATCTGCTGCTAGACAGGTATGGGCAAAATCAAGAGGGTACACAAAACACAAGGATGTGGCCCCAGCAGCACTACCTGATGCCAGATTCCCTGCAAAGTAGCGCCAAAACTGGGTCCTCTTGTCCACACCACCCAGGAAGATCTGCTTGTATTTATCTTTGAAGGGGAAGTTAAGGGCCTGGGTGGGGAAGTTATCTGATGACATTGGCCAGGTTACCGCACCAAAAGGACAGGACTCCCTGCTTCTTGGGAATACAGACCACACAGTCTATAATGCCCTTGTATTGCTTATCTACAGTGATCTGCTTGCTGGCATGCTGCACCTGCAGCAGCAGCTTGACCCACTCAATGGGCGCTACTGCCATCTTGGAAATGGCTGCGGCCACTTCACCTGCCAGGAAGTCCTTGGTGAAGGACACAGCGGCATCTGTCATGTTGAAAGGAAAGACGAGGCAGGCTACTGCAGTACAGGACTGGGCGGGGAACTGGCTTTGACTCCAGGGCTGTGGGCAAATTATTCTTTTTCTATTATTAAAATAGAATAGAGGTGGATTATATCATAGCTTCTAAGTTTTTCTTTCTTTTTGATGATTTTTTTTTTCATCTGAATATACGTTATATCAACTTCATGTCAGACATCATGAATCACACTATCAAATTACATTCATGGACTTCAAATCACAGTTGGAATTATATCCTATGTATGAATAGATGTGAAGTTTCAGGGAGAATAGGAGAGTAAAGTCGTTTAAGTACTTCCTACATTTGCCCTCTCATTTACATCTCACATCAGTCATTTGAAATGATAATCAGCATTTCTTCTTTATGCATGAGAGAATTGAGACAGAGATTGTTAAGCAAATTGCTCCACATCACAAATTAGAAAGTTATGAACTTAGCTTAATACACCATTTCTCTAAAATATTTTATTTCTGTGATAACAAAATGCTATGTATATTTTCTTATTCATGACTCTCAACACTTTTCTGTTGAAATTAATAATAAGCACATTAATTTGAGGTTATATTTTATTGTATAAATTTTTTAAATAGAAAGTAGTAAAGGAAATTAGCAACTGGTGAGCATTAGGTACTATGCTATGTGTTTCACATAAGATATTTTATCAATTCATTCATCATAATTGTATTACTGGCATCACATTTTACAAAATAGATAGTAGTCTTAGGGAATGTACATCAGGAATCCTTCTTTACCAAATGCTAGAAACAAAACTCAGATAATTTAGGTAAACAGAAAGTTCTACAGCTTATTTAATTGAATAAGAAATAGATGGCTTAGGAAGGAAAAAAAATAAATAATATAAAGGGCATACATATAGCTAGGCTTGAGAAACCATTGGATCCACCAGAACAAATTCACTGACTCTCTCCCTCTTTTATCTCTATTGTTATACATAGTATTTGTTTTTTTATTTTTTTACACAACACATCTTATTATTTAAGGTTAGCCAAAGAACAGGACCAAGAAGAGAAATATAGATATATAGATATATAGATACATGAAAGACAAATTATTATAATAATTTATTTATATAGTTATGGAGGCTGAGAAGTTCCATAAAAGATTGTCTACAAGCTTGAGAACCTGGGCTGCTGGTAGTGTCCCAGTCCAAGCCAGTAGTGGTACAGTTCAAGCCCAAAAGCCCCTGAACCATAGAAACCAATGGTATAATTCTCAGACCACAGGCCTGAAAACCCAAGGGACCACTGGTGCAAGTTTTGAAATCTAAAGGTGCAAAAGCCAGAAGTTCTGTTGTCTAAACATAGGAAAAGAGTGTTCCAGGTTCAGAAGAGACAGAGAAAAAAACACCTTTAATTTCTTTGCATTTTTTGTTTCATCCCAGACCCCAGTTGATTAGATAATGCCCAGCCACAATGAGGGCAGATCTTCCTTGCTCAGTCCACAATTCATATACCAATCACTTCTGAAAATAACCTCACAGACACAGCCAGAACTGCTCTACCAGTTCTCAAGGTATTCTTTAATCGTCGAGTTGACAACTAAAATTAACCATTGCAGGATTCAACCAAGAAATAATAAGTTATAAAATCCAGGAAACCAGGCATTTGATATAATAAAAATGCCGAAATAGGGGAAAACAAGATGGATAACTGATACAGCCAGGGGGAACAGCTCTAACCGAGGGACTGAGACAACTGGCATGCTCCAAACAGATCTTCAGAAGGAAGACACTGAGAGAGGATGGAGAGAAGACACAGAATTTGGACCGAAGCCAAAGAAATCTGGGAACACTGTATGGCATACTGCATACCAGGACTCTTTCCTGGCTCTGGGAGAACCGGTGAGCTGAACTAATGAGGAATAACTGCTTCTCACAATGAGCCTCTGGAAGCCCAGCAGGAGGAACCCCCTTGACCACCATGGGCACCCAAACTGGCAGAGAGAGCTGCTTAGAGAAGTAGTAGAGGCAGCAACCCAGCTGATTTGGACCCCAGAGGGTTTGGTGTGGGATTGTCTAGCAGATCATGGCCAGGGACACCCATCTTCTTAGGTTTGACTCACTCCCATTGGAGACTTTAGCTTTAGGGCAACTGTCAGACCTGATCTCTGCAGGGCAGTCTTGCCCATCAGACAGGGCTAAGCTGACCTGAGCAGCCCTTGGTCTGCTGGCCTCTCCTGGGGCCCCAGCCTGGCCACACCTGTTTGCAAGGCAGTCTCGGGTGCCCTAGGGACCTGCACTATAGCTTCTGTGCTAGTGGATTGTGCCTGACCAAGACTGTGTGGTCATAGAGGCCATAAACCAGCCCAACCACTTGCTACCCATATTGCAGCTTCCCCCAAGCCCACAGAATCTACCCAAATCATTCGTGCTGATGTATGTCTGCATACTTTAGCCTTTCTTGCCCCACCAGCATGCAGGAGTGTAGTCTGCCTCCCCGCCCCCTGCCAACTGCCATTTCAGACAGAGCCTTGGCAGGCACAGAGCCAGCCAGCCCTGCCCACACTGGTGCCTAGCCCCTGTCCTATCACTGCACAGAGAACAGCAGATCCTCCCCCACCCTATGCAATCACTGCTGCTTGTGGGGCACAGAGAAGACACCCAGTCCTGTGCTCGCAAGTTCCCCACTTTAAACCAACACTACCTTAAGCATGACTGCAGAAAATCTCCTGTAGTTTGGCCCCTGCTCCCTGCCAAGTTGCATTGCTTCCACCACTATGGTGAATGCCCCCAGGGAGGCAGGCACCCAGGCCCTACCAGCACTCTGCCACATCTGCTGCAGCATCCCAGTGCAGTGGATTCTTAGACTTGAGGAGTCAGAGAAACAAAATTGGGGCCCAATACACATCCCCTAGAGTTAGAGCACAAAGTCCAGGAGTTGGGAGTTTTGTGTTTGCCCCATAAGATCTTTCAGAAATGAAGCCATTTAGCTGAATCTACTGTACATCAAAATCAAACCCTCAGGTCATCAAATAGGATAAAAGAAAAGAAAAAAACCCAAAGACCAACAACTTCAAAGATTGAAGGTAGGTAAGCCCACAAAGATGAGAATCAGTGCAAGAAACCTGAAAACTCAAAACAACAGTGTGCCTTCTTTCCTCCAAATGATCATTTTAGCTATCCAGCAAGGGTTCTCAACAAGGCTGAGATGGCTAAAATGACAGAAATAGAATTCAGAATATGGATAGGAACAAAGATCATTGAGCTACAGGCGTATGTTGAAACCCAATCTAAGAAAGCTAATAATCATAATAAAACAATGCAAGAGGTGACAGATAAAAAGAGCCAATATAGAAAAGGACATAACTGATCTGATGGAGCTGAAAAACACCCTAATAAAATGTAATAATACAGTCACAAGTATTAATAGCAGAACAGACAAGCAGAAGAAAGAATCTCAGAGTTTAAAGACTGACTTTCTGAAATAAGACAGTCAGACAATAATAGAGAAAAAAAATGAAAACAAATGAACAAAAGTTCCAGGAAATATTTGATTATGTAAAGAGACCAAATCTACAACTCCTTTGTGTCACTGAAAGAGATAGGGAGAGTGAAACCAACTTGGAAAACGTATTTCAGGATATCATCTGTGAGAACTTTCTGAACTTGCCTAGGGAGGCCAACAGTCAAACTCAGGAAATGCATAAAACCTAGTAAGATACTTCACAAGAAGTTCATCCTGAAGACCCACAGTTACCAGATTCTCCAAGGTCAAAAGGAAAGAAAAACTGTTAAAGGTAACTAGAGAGAAAGGTCAGATTACCTGCAAACAGAAGTGCAACAGACTAAAAGTAGACCTATCAGAAGAAACTTCACAAGGCAGAAAAGATTAGGGGCCCATATTCAGTATTCTTAAAAAATTTCAATCCAGAATTTCATATTTGGCCAAACTAAGCTTTACAAGTGAAGGACAAATAAGATCCTTTTTACAAAAACAAATGCTGAGGGAACTTGTTGCCACCAGACATGCCATACAAGATATCCTGAAGGAAGAACTAAATATGGAAAGCAAAGATGTTTTATGAGCCACTGCAAAAACACTCTGCAGTACACAGACCAGTGACACTAAAAAGCAACTACATAAAAAATCTGCAAAATAACCAGTCACCATCATTAACACAGAATCAAATCAATATATATCAATACTAACCTTGAATGTAGATGGGCTAAATGCTTCAATTAAAAGACACACTAGCAAGCTGAATAAAGAACCAAGACCCATTGGTATGCTGCCTTCAAGAGAATGATCTCACAAGCAATAAAACACATAGGCTCAAAATAAAAGGATGGAGAAAAAATCTACCAAGCAAATGGAAAACAGAAAAAAGCAGGAGTTGTTATAGTAGTTCCAGATAAAACAGACTTTAAAGAAATAAAGATCATAAAGAAGAGTATTACATAATGGAAACATGTTCAATTCAATAAGAAAATCTAACTATCCTAAATGTATATGCACCCAACACAGGAGGACCTGGATTCATAGAGCAAGCTCCTAGAGATCTTCAAAGATACTTAGACTCCAATACGTAATATTGGGAGATTTTAACACTCCTCTGGCAATATTAGACAGATTACTGAGATAGAAAATTAACAAAGATATTCAGGACCCAAACTCCACACTGGATCAAATAGACTTGATAGACTTCTACAGAAATCACCACCCCTCCAAAAAAATCCCAAAAATATACATTCTTCTCATCGCCACATGATACATACTCTAAAATCAACCACATAAATGGAAGTATAACATTCTTTAGCAAATGCAAAAGAACTAAAATTATTACAAATGATCTCAGACTACAGCCCAATCATATGAGAAATCAAGACTAAGAGATTAACTCAAAACCATACAATAATAATCCACCCCTGAATGACTTTTGGGTAAATAATGAAATTAAGGCAGAAACCAAGAAGTCCTTTGAAATTAATGAGAGCAAAGATACAACATACCAGACTCTCTGGGACACAGGTAAGACAGTGTTAAGAGGAAAATTTATTGAACTAAATGCCCACATTAAAAAAAAATCTCAGATTAGAAACCTAACATTACAACTAAAATAACAAGAGAACCAAGAACAAACAGATACCAAAGCTAGCAGAAGACAAGAAATAAAATCAAGCTGAACTTAAGGAGATTAAGACACAAAAACCATTTAAAGATCAGCAAATCCAGGAGCTGGTTTTTGAAAAAATTAATAAAATAGATAGACCACTAGCTAGATTAACTAAAAAAGAACAGAAAGACAAGTCAAATAAATACAATTAAGGACAACAAGGGGGATATTACCATTAACCCCACAGACATACAAAGAACCATTGAAAAATATTATGAATATCTCTATGCACATAAACTAAGCATGTAGAAAAAAATGAGTACATTCCTGGATCTATCACCCTCTCAAGACCTAACTGGGAAGAAATTGAATCCCTGAACAGACCAGAAATGAACTCTGACATTACGTCAGTAATGAATAGCTTACCAAGCAAAAGAAAGCCCAGGAATCATAGCTGAATTCTACCAGATGTACAAAGAAGGGTTGATACCATTTCTGCTTAAACTATTCAAAAAAATTGAGAAGAAGGGATTCCTTTCTAACTTATCCTATGAGGCCAGCATCATCCTGGTAACAAAGCCTTGTAGAGACACAATAACAACAAAAATAGAAACCTTCAGGCCAATATCCTTGATGAACATTGATGCAACAAAGTACTGGCAAACCAAATCCAGTAGCACATCAAAAAACTTATCCAGCATGATCAAGTTAGCTTCATCACCAGGATGCAAAGTTGGTACAATGTACACAAATCAACACATGTGATTCATCACATAAACAGAAATAAAGACAAAAACACTCATAATTATCTCAATAGATGTAGAGAAGGCTTTCAATAAAATTCAACACTCCTTCATGCTAAAAACTCTCAATAAACTAGGTATTGAAGGAATATGCCTGAAAATAATAAGAGTCATCTGTGACAAACCCACAGCCAACATCATATTGAATGGGCAAAAGCTGGAAGCATTCCCCTTGAAAACTGGCACAAACAAGGATGATCTCTCTCACCACTTCTATTCAACATATTATTTGAAGTCTTGTCTAGGGAAATAAAGCAAGAAAAAGAAACAAAAGCATCCAAATAGAAAGAGAGGAAGTCAAAGTATTCCTGTTTGCAGAGGACATAATCTTATATCAGGAAATCCTATAGTCTAAGCCAAAAAGCTCCTTAAGCTGATAGGCATTTTCAGCAAAATCTCAGAATACTAAATTAATTTCCAAAAATAACTAATGTTCCTATACAACAACAATAGTCAAGCCAAGAACCAAATCAGGAACACAATCCCCTTTACAATTACCAAAAAGGAATAAAACACGTAGAAATACAGCTAACCAGGGAGGTGAAAGATCTCTACAAAGAGAACTACTACAAAACATGGCTCAAAGAAATCAGATATGACACAAACAAATGGAAAAACTTTCCATGCTTATGGATATAAAGAATCGACATCCTTAAAATGACCATTCTGCCTAAAGTAAATTATAGATTCAACATTATTCCTATTAAACTACCATTGACATTTTTCACTAAACTAGAAAAAACTATTTTTAAATTATTATAGAACCAGAAAAGAGTTTGAATTCCCAAAGCAATCCTGAACAAAAGTAACAAAGCTAGTGGCATCACATTACTTCACTTTAAACTATACAAATAGTATAGTAGCAGGCTGTAGTAACAAAATAGCATGGTACTAGTACAAAAACAGACACGTAGACAAATGGAACAGAACAGAGGACCCAGAAATAAGATCACACACTTAAAACCATCTGATCTTCATTATACCCGACAAAAACAAGCACTGGGGAATGAATTCTCTATTCAATAAATGGTGCTAGGATAATGGGCTAGTCACATGCAGAAGACCAAAACTGGACCCCTTTCCTACATGATACACAAAAATTACCTCAAGATGGATTAAGGATTTGCATGTAAAACTCAAAATTATAAAGTTTTTGAAAGACAACCTAGGCAATATCATTGTGAACATAGGAATGGGAAAAGATTTCATGACGAAATCACAAAAAGCATTTTAACAAAAGCAAATATTGACTAATGAGATTTAATTAAACTAAAGGGCTTCTGCACAGGAAAAAAAAGATAGTTAAAATTTTTTTTTCAACAGAGTGAACAGACAACCTACAGAAAAATAAATTTTTGCAAACGATGCATCTGACAAAGGTCTAACAAACAGCATTTGTTTAAGAAACTTAAACAAATTCACAAAAGAAAAACAATCTCATTAAAAAGTGGGCAAAGGACATGAACAGACACCTTTTAAAAGAAGACATACATGTGACCAACAATCAGATGACAAAAAAAAAAAGCTCAAAATCACTGATCATTGGAGAAATGCAAATCAAAATCATAATGAGATACTATCTCACACCAGTCAGAATAGCTATTATTAAAGAGTCAAAAAGTAACAGATGCTTGTGACATTTCAGAGAAAAGGAACATTTATACACTGTTGGTGGGAGTGTGAATTAGTTTAACCATTGTGGAAGATAGTGTGGTGATTCCCCAAAGAGGTAAAAACAGAAATACTATATTTGTTTGTTCTTGCACTGCTATAAAAACTGTCTGAGACTGATTTATGAAGAAAAGAGGTTTAATTGAGTCACATTTCTGCAGGCTGTAGAGGAAGCATGGTTGGGGAAGTCTCAGGAAACTTACCATCCTGGTGGAAGGGTAAAGCCAGCAGTTTCTTCACATGGTGTAGTGGGAGGAAGAGAGCAAAGTGGGGAGGTGCTTCACACTTTTAAACAACCAGATTTCATGAGAACTCTATCACAAGACAACACTAGAAGAATAGTGCTAGAAACCACCCCCATTAGACCCCCACCTCCAACTTGGAATCAAGATTCAATATGACATTTGGGTGGGTACACAAAGCCAAACCATATCAAATACCATTTCACCAAGCAATCTCATTATTTGGTATATACCCAAAGAATATAAATACTCCCATTATAAAGACACATGAGCATGTATGTTCATTGCAGCACTATTGACAAGAGCAAAAGAAATGAAATCAACCGAAATGCCCATCAATAATAGACTGGATAAAGAAAATGTGATACATATATACACCTTGGAACACTATGCAGCCATAAATAAGAATGAGATCATGATCTTTGCAGGAATGTGGATGGGGCTGGAGGCCATTATCTTTAGCAAACTAATGAAGAGACAGAAAAACAAATAATCACATATTATCTCTTATAAGTGGAAACTTATAAATGATGAGAGCACATGAACATATAGAGGGGAACTATAGACAATGGGGCTATTGGAGGGTGCAGGGTGGGAGAATAGAGAAGATCAAGAAAAATGATTAATGAATACTAGGTTTAATACCTGGCTGATAAAATAATCTGTACAACAAATCCTGTGACATAAGTTTACCTATATAGAAAACCTGCCCATGTACCCCTAAACTTAAAATAAATTATAAAAAAATAAGAAAATACTAAAGTGCATTTTTATTTAAACAGGGTTTAAGAAGGGGTAATGAGTAATCACTACAAATTGAAATAGGAAGATTTGTGTCTTTCCCCACCAAAAAATAAATGAAGAAAAAGACTGAATGTTTACCGTATGTGTTTTTCTCTATTGAAAGAGCTTCACTCTTTTGTTAGATATTTGTGTCAGGAATAATTAAGGATAAATACATGGAAAACTAAGTCAAAATAAGCCAAAATGATAAAGACAATTTGGAAATGAGAAAATAAGTAGCATCACACAACAAGGAAATGATTCATTATAATATACAGCAACACACAGGCTTAGTATTGAATAATATTTAGTCATAATTTATATGTATAAAGAATTACTTAAGCAATAATTTTCACATATGAGATACAAAAATTTCTCTTAGATGCATAGGGTTAGCAAATGTATATGGTGAGTGATAAGCAAACAGGGCCAAAGTTATATTTTTCATATTGAGAAGTTAATAGATATAATGTATCAAAGTGAAAACAAACAAACATTATGAATACATTATTTAGAAATACCAGAAATAATAGCTGTAATAGAAGTAGTTACCCTTGGAGAATGAGAGCAGGGAGTAGAGTGTTTTAAGACTTATGGTACTACTTGACTTTTTAAAACTAGGTGCATATGTTAACTTTGATAAGAATATAATTTAGTGAAATAACACCAGAAAAGAAGTCACAAAGACCAGACCAGTAGTTGTGTCATCTGCATCGCAGGGTGCTCTTAAATAATTTGAATTCTGCTCTGAAATAATTTCAATGTCGTACTGATAATGATATAACCTTGCACATGTAAACCAGTTTGCAGATAACAAGAAACAAGTAAAATGATCAAGCAAAGCACATCATCTCCATGTACCTTTCTTCTTTACATCACTTCATCTTTTCTGATGTTCTTCACCCTGTGCAATGTCCTTCAACTCTTCTCAATGGCAAACTCCTACTCATTTCTCAAAATGACTCTAAAACATCATCCTTTCTGTAAAGCCTTTGCACATACTCCTCGTTCTCATAACCACGTTATTTCTTCATTTAAGCCTCGCATCACATATAGCCTGTAGTTTAATCATGACACCCCCATTCTCTGGCACTATGAGTTACCTATTTGTCTCCCTGACAGACTGTGAGCCACTGTTGAGTAGGGATATGTTTTATTCATGTTTGTGACCTTGCTGCCTTTCATGGAATCAGGGAACACATTAAACCGCAATTCATATCTGCTTAATTAATGAGCTAGAGCACTGCTGCACATTAGAGAAGAGGGTAGGGCAGGTATCATTAGCTTCCTTTGGCAGATGAGGGCAGATTCTCAGAAGGTTGAGCATCCTCCCCAAAGTTACAAACTTAGCAATTCTGAAGTACTTTTGGACTTTGACAGAGTTTATTTCATGAACATATAATTCAGGAGGGGATTATTACCAAGATAATTATGATCTCCCCACCAAGTCCCTTAGTATACCCATTAGGCAGAGAATCTTGGTTCAGCTAAGCACAGGGACTGGACCCATATGTCCCTTGGCCTTTTCCTGCTGGCTAGGTAGCTTTGTGTCCCATAGCAGAGTCATCTCTGAGGAGCCTCAGGGCACCTCAAAGTCAGTGAGTCTCACTTTCCTCCAACCAGGTCCCACTGGGCTCCCAGCCTAAAACAAGATCTGCCTACTTCCAGAGGCCCCAGGCTCAAGACTGACAAGTGAATAGTAATGTGATTCTCCCTCACTGAATTTATTTGAAAGGGTAAACCACAGGGGCATAGAGTAAATAAATGTTAAGGAAGAAAACCACAGATGTTAATATGAAACATGTTACACATTATTACATGGCAATAATAACCTTTCACTCACAGGATATCTGAGTTTTATGCATTCTCTTTTTAAGTACTTGAAGTTTATTTATACAATGCAGAGCTATAAATGTTTGAGCAGGTGTGATTGCAAGAGCTCAAGAGCCAACCCTCAAAAAACTGTTAATGGAATGATTAAAGGAAAATTGTTAATGGATTAATAGTAGTAATAAAAAGACTTTCCAAAATATCTATTGAAATTTCAAATTAGGTAAAATTCCCATGCCAAATATTTCATACCAATTATCTTCAATGGCTTGGTTTTGATTATTATTGGTAATACTATGTCTCCTTAACAACAAAAACTCAAGCAAGATATTCTCAATATTTTTCAAAGAGAATTTGCTTTAAAGCATTTCTTCATTAACTCCAACTAAAGTGCAAAATTATTGAGGCTCCATTGAGAAATTATATATGAGAAAGTATACATATCTGAAGTGTATATGTTTTGACACATGTAAACATCTGGGAAATTTTGAACATGATCAGGGTAATAAAGGTATTAATCAGACCCAAAAGTTTCATTATGCAATCTCTCTCATTAATCCACACTTGCCCAGGGAGCCACTGCTCTGCCTTCTGTCACTGTAGATTGCTTCATACTTTCTTGGAATTATATAAATTGAACCATATGGAACGACATGTTTCTTCATGTGGCTCCCATTATTCAAATTATTTTGAGATTCATCTATGTTGTAGTATGGATCAATAAGTCATACCTTTGCATTACTGAATAATTTCCATTCATATTAGTTCTGAGGAATACTGTTTACCCACATACTTGTTTATTAACATTTGGGTTGTTTCCAGTTAAGGTTATCATAAAGTTTCTATGAGCATTTACATACAAATATCGCTTGGAATGCTTAGTCTTCTTAATTTTTGTTATTCTAATATGTGTGTAGTGGTATTTCATTACATATTTAATTTGCATTTCCTAAGGACTGATTATATTGGCATATTTTCATGTACAGATTTGCCAACAATGTATCTTTTTGGTGAAGAATAGTATGCTAAAATCTGTTGTCCATTTTTAATAGTCTATTCGGTGGATTTTTTATTGAGTTTTGATAATTATTCATCTATTCTGATACAAATACTTTAACAGAGACATGGTTAACAAACATTTTCTCTCAATCTATGACTTACCTTTTTATTCGTTTAACGTTTTTTAAATAGCAGGTTTTTTAATTTTGATTGCTAATTTTTTAATTTGTTTATTAATAATGCTTTTGATATTTTAGTTAAGCAATGTTTTCCTGAACCAGTCACAATGTTTTTTTGCTAGAAGATTTGTATCTTAGGTTTTCATGTAGGTATATGATACACTCTATTTTAAATTTTTGTATATGGCCTATAAATATATACTAAAGTTCATTTTTACATATGAATGTACAACTATTCTAGATTTATTTGTTGAAAAACTACTTTATCCACTGAATTACTTTTGCACCTTTGTCAAAAATCTGTAGTTTATGTATGTTTAATTTTATTTGTAGATTATCTAATCTGTTCTACTAAACAATGTCGACAATATCACATTGTCTCCATCGCTATAACTTTACAATAACGTTTGAAATTGAGTAGTGTGAGACTTCCAACTTTGTCATTTTTTTCTCAACTGTTTTGATTATTTTAGGATTTTTGCATTTCCATATATATTTTAGCATTATCTTATTAGTTTGTACAAAACGTCTGTGGGGATTTTGATTATGATTGTGTTGAAACTACAGATCAGTTGGGGAGATCTGATAGCTTAACAATATTGAATCTTTCTATTAATGAGCAGGGTGTAATTTTTTTTATTTTTTAAGATGTTCTTTAACTTACCTCAACAATAGTCTGATGTTGTGTGGAATGTTCTACAAGTCAAGCTTATTAATCATGCTTTTTATATCTTTGACATAATTAGTAATTTTATATTTATTTCACCAATTATTGAGAGAGAGGTGTGAAATCTCCCACTATGAATATAGAGTTAATTATTTCTCTTTTGATTCTATGAGTTAGTATTATATTTATTAGGGCTTTGTTATTAGGGATATAAATATTTAGGAATATAGTCTCTTCTTGAATTGACTTCATTATCATGAAATGACCTTATTTAGCATGGCATTATTCTTTGCTCTGAAATTCACATTCTGATATTAACTTAGCCTCTTTAGTGTTTCTTGTTTAGTGTTAGCTTGATATATTATTTTTCATCCTTTTATTCTAACTTATTTTTTCTTTATTTTTAAAGTGTGTTTATTTATAGGCATCATGTTGTTCGGCTGTTCTTTTTTATCCAACTTGACAACCTACTTATTAACTGTGTTATTAAGACTGTGTACTTTTAATGTGGTATTTAATCATGTTAGCTTTAAATATAGCAACTTGTAGTATTTGTTTTAAGTTTAACCTATTTTCTCTTGTTCACTTTATCCCTTCTTCCTTTTTTCATTATTGAAAATTTTTTTATGATTATATTTTAGCCATGTTGGCTTCTAGACTGCAACATTTTGTTTTGTTATTTTACTGGTTTATTTAGCTTTGCATCTTTACCTTATTGTTTTCTACATTCAGGAGATAGTCTACTTTACATAAATAACCATATATTAATACTATACTCTTCTATTTGGTACTTATTATTCCCAATGTTTGTGTCGTTGCTGTCATACAGTATATTTTTACATGTGGTAGAAACTCTAAATTACAAATAAGTATTTGTAAACACTCAATTACATTGAGGTGACTTAAAAAATAAAAGTGTCCAGTACATTTTTCTGTGTAGGTATATTGTCTTTCCTCTCTATCCTTTATGTGCATCCATGCTCCCATCTAGTATCATTTTTCTGCCCCACAAAGAGCTTTCTTTAATATTTCATATAGTGTGAATATCCCAGTGATGCACTTTTTTCAGCCATTGTTTGTCTATAGTGTCTTTTAACTTATTTTGTAAAGATATCTTATCTGGGTATAGAATTCTAGGTTGAATATTTTTTACTAAGATTTAAAAGATATAGGACTGAGGTGTGCTGCAGCATCTTAGCAGCTGGAGTGGTTGGGGTGAGAAGAACCATGAGAAGCCAAGTAGATCCACTTGAGGAAAATCTCCAGAACTGAAATTGTAGAAAATGAATTACAGCAGCACAATGACAGCCAGACTCTTTTTGCTTTTGTCTCTAGCTGTATTAGCAGAGTTCAAATCCAATTAAACATGTAGTGTTTACTTTACTCTTCTAATTGTGCTGAGATCCCAAAGGTAAAAGACCCCCATTCTTCCAGCCAGCAACAGGGCTGCATGAAAACTGAGAGGCCCCCAGCCCCTCCCCGTACCCGCCCCCATCCACATACCTTGTCCTTCTTCAGGCTAAAAGCCTATTTTGTCCCAGGTCGTGGTATAGCCCAGTTTAGCCTCTTGTCAATGAAGTCCATCAGTTCCACCTACGTCTCAATGAGGAGGAGACCTCCAAGACCACCACACCATTTGCTTGACTTGTGTAGGCTGCTGGATACAAGGACGTACCCAGCATCTCGAGTGCCTACAGTCACAAATATATTTACACTGGTGTCAAATTTTGTATTTTAAAATGTAATCCACTGTTTTAAAGCTCATTCAAAAGCAGCCAGTGGACTAGTTCACTAAGATCAGACTACGCCTTTAGCTCCTGAGTGAATCGTCGTTCTTTTGTAAGTATGTTTGACCTGAAGTCACAGTTTTTCTAAAATTAATCCAGTTAGTAGTTGAAGTATCTTTCCCAAACCCAAGAAGGTTTACAGAAAATCATTTTAAGAAGATTAATTAATTTGAGAAAGTCACCTTGACAGTTCTTTGCATACCATGTTGACAACTATATGTACTCTGTTTGTGTTATAGTCATATTTAAAAGGGAATAGGGTAGTTTGTTTTATGAAGAATGCACTTTTATGAAGGAACCATGTCAGATCTTCATGAAGCAGCTGCTGCCTGCCTTGCTTCCTCCAGCTCCCACGTAGACGTTGGGCTCTGCCCAAGCTGGCGTTAAACATGCCCGAGCTTCCGTGTTCCCTGGAGGATTTCCGCACAGGGATCAACGCACCTCCCTGCCACCGTGCAAACTGCCTGTGTATTGACTGGAATCTTTGTCGATACCCTTGATGTGCTGGCTCTCCAGTTCTTTCTTTTTCTCCTTAGGACTGTTTTAGCTTTAAGCAAACGGCGTGATGTGGTTCCAGTGCTACAGGCCGCCTGTAGGATACTCAGGGCTGCCTCGGAAACCCGCCTAGGACTTCAGCCTTTGTGTTTATAAAGACATTTATAACCAGATAGATGTTCCTTTTTAAAATTGTTATTAAAGTAGGTGCAACAACCAACAACAAAATGATAATAATAAAATAAAAGATGTAGGACCACTTTCTTCTAGTTTGCAGTGTTTTGAATAAAAAATATAATGTCTTTTTCTTGTCTGTGACGTCTATTTTTAATGATTGGTTTAAGAGTTTTATTTATCACAGATTTTGGGCAATTTGATTATGGTGCACATATAATAGTGCTCTTAATAATTTGTGTGTATGTTTGCGTGTGTGCACACGGTTGGGTTCATTAAGTATCTTGGATATTTAAGTTAATGTTTTTATTGACTTTAGAATGGTTCACCAATTTTAACAGTATACGCATTTTAATTTTTTTCTTCTTTAGGACTGCAATTTTATGTATTTTAGGTTGCTTCATTTGTTCCACAGCTCATTATTATTCAGTTGATTTTGTTTTTGTTTTCTCTTTTTTCTCCCAGTTCCCACTTGGCTAACTTCTACTGCTCTGTCTTCAAGTTCACTCATAGTTTCATCTGCAATGTTTATTCTGCCAATGTCATCCAAAGTATTTTTAAATTACACATTGTAAGTTATATCTCCACAAGTTCAATTTGAGTTTTTTTATAATGAATATGTCTCCAGTTACCTTTTAAAACATACAGAATACATTTTAAAAAAATATTTGTATGTGCTTATCTGCTAATTTCTGATTTGCATCTGAGTAATATCTAGATTTATTTTTAACTTACTTTCCTACTAATTATGGTTCATAATTTTCTACTGGTTTTTATGTCTGGCAATAATTTAATAGATACCAAACATTGTAAATTGTACCTTACATGGTACTGAATATTTTTGTTTGTATGAATGCATTTTATTGTTATTTTTGTACACAGTACAGCAACTTGGAAACAGTTTGATCTTTTTCAATTGTTTTAAAATATGTTAAGTATTACCTGAACAGTTCTTCGTCAAGGATTATTACCCATCATTGATGCAAGACCCTTTGGCGGGGTGTTCTTCTTTAAAACAAGACACAATGTCCCAGGAATCACAAGGTTTCTCTGGTCTCATTGGTGGCAACAGGCACTGTTTCCGGCTCTCTAGTCTTTTCAGGTCTCTTTTTTCCCCTCAGCCTCAGGTCATTTGCCCACATTCATGTGCTCATCTGCTGAAAACTCAAGCTCAACTGTGTTCCATTGTCCAAAGTTCTCTTTCTCTGTGTACAACTTTCTCCCCTCAGTATTCTGTCATGTAAACTAGCTATCTTAGTCTCGCCAGATTCTCAGCTCTATCTCCTCAATTTACAGACACTACCAAGTCTCCTCTAGGGCCTTGGGTCCCTGCGCTGTATCCTGGAAACATCCATGGCAATAAGAACAAAAAATGATAGGGCTCAGTAGGCCTCCCCAGCCATGCTGAACTGTGAGACAATTAAACCTCTTTCCTTTATAAATTACCCAGTCTCTGGTATGTCTTTTTAGCAGTGTGAGAATAGACTAATACACTGAGTAACATAAATTACATTGAGAAATAATAGTATTTTTTCGAATTGTTTGCAATAAGGATGTCATAATGAATTGTGATGAAATCCAAATTTTTTTTTTTTGAGACAGAGTTTTCACTCTTGTTGCCCAGGTTGGAGTGCATTGGCGTGATCTCTACTTACTGCAACCCCTGCCTCCTGGGTTCCAGTGATTCTCCTGTCTCAGCCTCCCAAGTAGGTGAGATTACAGATATGCACCACCACTCCCAGCTAATTTTTGTATTTTTAGTGGAAATGGTGTTTCTCTATGTTGGCCAGGCTGGTCTCAAATTCCTGACCTCAAGTGATCTGCCAACCTTGGCCTCCCAAAGTGCTGGGATTACAGGCATGAGCCACTGTGCCCAGTCTAATTCTAATTTTAACACCAAACCACTGATTTTATCTGGGAAGCTAAAAGTTACTATTACTCACCAAGAGTCAGTCTTCATAGAGGATCTTTTCCATCAGGTATATTTGTTGTTGCATGCATCAATTTCAAGAGATTAAAGTACATTTTACCTATAAGAAGTGAGTCCCTCAACAGCAGAGATCTTGCTTTAATCAACCCAGCTTATAGAGTGGCTGACGGCTTGCTTGGCATAGAATAGGACCTCAGTACATCTTGCATAATAAATGAAGGTCTCAGAGCTTGCACTCCACAATGTACATTGAATGACCTTTAATATACCTTGGGGCTCCTGTAATCCCACACTTTGGAAGGCTGAGACGGGTGGATGACTTGAGGTCAGGAGTTCCAGATCAGCCTGGCCAACATGGTGAAATCCCGTCTCTATTAAAAATACAAAAATTAGCTGGGTATAGTGGTGCATCTCTGTAGTCCCAGCTACTCAGGAGGATGAGGCAGGAGAATTGCTTAAACCCTGAAGGCAGAGGTTGTAGTGAGCCAAGATCGCACCAATGCACTCTAGCCTGGGCAACAGAGGGAGATTCTGTCTTAAAAAAGAAAAAAAAAGTACCTTGGACTTCAAGTCACCAATCAAGCCCAAAGGACAAAAATCAATAGAAGCCTTTTCATATTAGAAGTGCTATGCTAGGTGACAGAATTTATTAAGAAACATGAAGGACATATGAGCCACCCAGCTGTAGGAAAAACAAGCACAGTAAAATGAAAAATAATTTAAGGTACAATAAACGTGATTCTTTATGAATACTGAGTAAATTTCCCTTCCCACCTATTTTACATTGCTTTAGGATTTATTGTAACTTCTTTATGTTTAGAGAGAAATTAATACATCCAGAATTGCAATTTCTGTTGAAAGTTTAACATCATTGTCTTGAATTCCCTTAGAAATGCAACACCTAATTATTTATGGCATAGAAATGCCACAAATAAAAATCTGTTTGTATTCCATAACAGTTCGTAGCAAGAAACTTAGCAAAAGATAATATAAAACTTCAAATATACACTTCTAAGAGTGGTATGTGTCATTCTCCTGTAAATTGAAGTAGGTATACTATTAGCTTAGCAATTTACAATTTAATATAAAAACCAAGATTTATATCTCTTTCACTGTATAAAATTATGTTGTAACAATTCTGAGTGTGAAAGTCAGTGCATATATGTATTTTTTTAAAACTGTAAAAGTCAATTAATCCCTTTCTTTACTTAGCAGGTTCGTCATTTCTCAGGCCAAGTTATCTATGCATTATTAGTCTGATGGCCAGGTGAGGAGGTAGTGATAAATCCTCAGGGAAGTGTAGGCTGCTTTCTAAGGCAAAGACCTCTGCATTGTCGTTAAGCAAGTGGAGAGTGTTAGCTATGATTAGGAAGAAGTGGATCACTTCTGCAAACCCAGAGGGTTCCAGAGAATATTGGATTTTATGTGTTGTTTCAGAGATCCTCACTCTGGATATCTCTCTATTCCTGATCTTTGTCTACCAGTCTTTCTGGGGTTGAGAATATAATCTTGTCAGGAGTTTTTTTGCCCTTATAATTAATTCCTTGCCCTAACCCTCAGCTGTATCTACCCTTTGACTGGATGAAATGGGTATATAGTAATATGCCACCAGAGGGGCTCCCTACTTTTACATTTTGTTTCAACTTGGTAATTATTGATAATACTGCTCAAGCTTTTATTTATTATTTTTCTTTATTAATATACTAAACAGGTTGAATTAGATTTAACCACCTCTGTAAGATAATTTCTCCAGAATCACTAAAGCAGATTGGTCTCAGATGACCAAGCAAATGAGTGGGTTTTTCTCCATTCTTTACAAGAAGGAGACTCAGAACTATATCACATGTTCATGTGATGGAAAAGAATACACAAGTATTCTCTTACCCCACAATGTAAATTCCTCCACCTTTATTATAATATAGTCTGAAAGCATCTGGAGAGACTAACATTCTGCAAAAATAAGATATCACTCCACCGTATCAATGCCATCGTGTTAAGTGAACTGGATGAGCAACAAATGACAAGTGTGTTGTAGGCCTTGCTAATATTTATGTACTCCATATGGTAGGCAATAGACTAAAGATTCAGGGTCCTGATGTATCAGTAAATATTTTAGGGCTATAGTGGGCTGGGAACACTGGAACACCCACGATAAAATAAAGCACAAATTGTTGCATCTTATACCTCCCGCTGTCAGGAAAGAAGCAGAATGCCTGTAAGATTCTCTGGGTTCTTGAGGCATCATTCTGTCACTTGGCAATGCTGCTACATCCATTTTCCTTGTGACATGGAGGGCTGGCAGTTCTGAGTGGGCCCCAGAGCAGGAAAAGACTCTTGCAGCAGGTCCAGATTGCAGCACAAGCAACTCTGCCACTTGAGCCATATGACCCAGCAGACTCCATATAACTCAATGTATCCGTAGTCAGAAAAGAAAAATGTTTGTGTAATATTTATGGCAAATTATAATAAGAGAATTACAATGGAAAACTATGGGGTTCCAAGGCAAGGCCATACCATTTGCATCAGAGTTATCCACCACTCAAAAAACAGCCACTGGTGTCCTTCTAGGCCTTAATAAACATAGCACCTGACCACAGAAGAACGTGTGATAAGAAGGACTTTGGCCAGTGAATACATCAGACTCTAGCATACACAACTCTTTTGAAACTGAGGATTGTAATTAAAAATATAATTACTACTATTTTAGGCAAATCGTAGTAGCTATTTTTATCTTTTTTTTTATTTTTTAATAATCTTGAACATTTATTTAAAATTTGGAAATTTAAAATTCCTGAATATATATATATATATATATATATATATATATGTATATATGTAGATGTAAATAGATGTAGATATTTCACATTTTAGAAAGCCTATGCTTAATTCCTTTACTGGTATGTGTATTGTTTTACTGCTCTTTATATGTTAAGAATATTTATTTTTAAGAATATTAACAAATATTAATAAAATTAACATCTATTCCATTTCCCAACTACAGTGTGCCATTTGACTTGTAGTTTTTATTTATAGTGTTTGAGGGCATAGGAAATTGTCCTTATTCAATGTGTAGAAAGTAAATTTATTATCCTTTTATTCTGTTTCTTCCTTTGATGTCAGTACACTAATTTAAAAAGTCAGTTATTCAGTAGAAAATTTTACTTTAAGAAAAATGCTCCTCAAAATAAATTTAGAAAATTTATAGTGCTGGACAACAAAACCTGAAACTTCTTATTCTTCAAACCTAAAAACCATCAATGAATATGTTTCAGCATATTTATCTCCCAGATTTTAATATGTATATTTTTCTGCTATTTTTAATAACGCCAAGTTTACAATTTTCCCTTTCACTTTTTTCCCTTAACATTTTCCCATTTCTTTCGTGGCGGCTATCTATTACCCAACCAGGGACACTCACCATGACTACTGTTGGAAAGTTTTCTTGCTTCCATATTTTCCAATTGTAAATAATGCTACAATAAACATCTTTGTATAAAATCTTCCCTTATGCCAGTGAGTAGATTATTTCCACTGGACACATTCTGACAAAATGGGATTCCGAGTTAAAGGACATGAGGTACTTAAGAATATTCATATTTGCCAAAGTTATCAGCAGTATTCACTTCCCCAATTATATGAGCCTTCACATCATTCCTAACAGCAGAATCGACTGCTTTTGGTGGTTGTGTTTTTCCATTTAAGCCATAGACACGCGCACATATATGCACATATCCACAATCAACTCTTACCATCTTACCCATGTTTTAAGTGAAAATTGTAATGATGTGTGACCCTTTTGGTTATAGTTTAAGGTAAGGAAAAAGTACATTGTGGCTTATGAGTTATTGATTGAAAGCAAGGTATCATTTGTCAAGGCAGTCATTGGCCTGCAATACCAGCAACTATACAAACACATATGCCCCAATCACAGATTTTTTGCTCATGTTCTATTATGGAAACATAAAATCTTATTGATCACATTCTGGAATTAAAGCTCAACTTGATGGCTGCAAACATACCATTGCCTATAATACATTTATTTTTGAGACTTGTTTAACTATAGCAGCTAAGAAAATCAATGTGTGGGGCCCAACTAGACTGACCTTTATCAAACAAAATAACCCTTTACTTCTTTTTTTTTCCCCTCCACTCTTCATGTAATTTTACTTCTGCTCCTCTATGTTCTAATGACCTCATGATACTTAGAAAATTCCACAAAAACTGTATTAGGTAGTTTGGAGTAAAGATAACTTGATTGAAACAGAGAGAGAAAGGGACCTTTGCACAGGTTGTAATTAATGGCCCAAGGCAGAGGACCTGTGTAAGCTATTAGTTAATTCATTTCAATGTATTTTTTTTTTCATTTTTCTCTGTTCCTCCTTTTTGGGAGGTTGCTATCTTCCTTTGAGGGAGTTAAATATGACATCTTAGAAATGTATTTAAAATAAACAAATCTGGAGTATCATTGCCATGTTCGAGTTTAAGAACAGCACTGCCATGGGGATAGGGAACATGATGGTTGAAAAGAGTGTACTTTTACGCCATTAATTATTTTTTAAAAATTATTTATTCATTCATTTACATACACTGAGCACTGAATTCAATCCGGAGACTAGTTGTCTATATGCTCAGAGTCTGGCTGCACAAGCAGCCACTTGAATAAATGAAAACAATGAATTCACTGAGCCAGCCTAGGAGTTGAAGCATACACAAAGTGATGCAGGAGACCCTACAGAACAGTCACCGTAGGTAACAGAGCTGAAAAGGGCTTCCCACAGACCAGTCCAGATTCAGTGGGCTGGGTTTGAAAAGCTACCTAGACATTGTTTTTGCTGAGATGATGGAGAGGGAAGTCCACATGGAGAGAGTGGCAGTTTGCCCCAGATTCTTCAGGGAAGTCTGAAGATGATATGGCTATAGTAAGGATCACATAGAGGGACTGGGGAGAGATGAAGCTAGAAAGGTATTTGGAGACCTTATGGGACAGTCTTTGAAGCCAGCTGGAGTTTTGATTTAGTTTTCCTTTCCCCATATGACGATGATCTGCTCTGCATTTGACCCTTTCAATCTATTTGCAAATGGTAGCCAAGTTGAGTCAGACCACTTAACACTTTTGCAAAATCTGTAATGACTTCCACTTTACTCAAAATAAAATCCAACTAACAATGAATTATAGGGCATTGCATGCTTGCCTCTCATCTCTCTCATCTCTTATTGAGCTACTCTCTCATCCACTGTAATCCATCCACTATGACTTCATCACTGTTCCTCAAACACTGCAGAGTCTTCAGCTATTGAACGCCGGATTCTCACCAGCGGCCCTACAGTTTCTCAGATCTTTGTCTTTGAACTCAGTTACATCATCAGCTTTCCTGGTTTGGAGGTCTTCTAACATGGACTAAATCATTCTATTGGCTTTCCTGATTCTCCAGTTCGCAGACAACCTATCATGGGACTTTTTTGCCCTCGTAAGTGAGTGAGTCAACTCCCCTAATAAACCTCATCTCCCACTTCTTTCTCTATATATATTTTTTCCTCTGGATAACCCTGGCTAAAACTAAGATCCAGACTAACTATAGGTACCTGAGTATTGTTTGGAATCCCTGAGCAGGACCAGAGTGCGTCTCTGGGGAATCGGTGAGCGTATAAAGCGATTCCTGCTCTCATTGATTCAAGGGAAATTTTCCTCACAGTTGGAGAGAAAAGTTCCAAAGAAACAGGTAGAAAATAGAGAAAAAGGGCTTTTAGACTGACCTTAAGTCTAGACATTTTGTCGAAGGACGAAATCATATTCTGAATGCCAGTACATGGTCTGGAAGTTTTCCACAGAATGGGAAACTAATAGGAACTAGGAACTGCATAGTAAATTGTAATAAATAGTATGATTGGTTCATATGTTTAAGTGGCTTTTGGATTTAGCAAAAGGATAGAAAGCTAATGAAGTTCTCTTCATGATTTAGGATTTAGAATTTAAGTCATGATTAACACAATCACATTTGCTTTCATCAGTTGGCTAATACAAAACAGAGTCTCTATCCAGAGGTAATCGTGGTCATGACCAAGTCAAGAAGTGCTACTCAAAAGTGAGCAGCACTTTATGTGCCAGGTACATTTAATGAATTTTACATAGTTTAATCCAAGAGTTGGCAACATTTTTCTGTAAAGAACCAGATGGTAAACATTTTGGGATTTTTCAGGACATAAGATCTCTATCACAACTACCCAACTCTGTTATTACAGCAGAAACACATCCACAGATGACACACAAACAAGTTGGCATACTATGTTTTCATAAAACTTTATTTACAAAAATAAGGAAAGGCAGTGTCTAGATTTGTCCATGGGCTGTAATTTGATGACCTCTGGTTAGATTTAGCTGATAGCTTTCCCAGCTCTATGGTATTATTTTTAACCCCAATATATTGATTAGGGGACTGGGGCTAAACTAGGGCTGAGCTGAGATATAGAGGGGGCAGTATTCTAATACATGTCAATATGATTCCATTGCCTACATTCTTTTTCCTGCATTGAATTTTTCACTTCGCTGTGATAAATGAATCTATATTTCTTCCCTCTGTGTCCTTTTCTCACCAAAGGAACGACTAGTGGAATATATGTTGGTTTTATTAGTTCTTATTCAGCTCCACACCTTGGTGGGGCCCCTCAAAGGGAGTGTGTTTTCTGTTTCTCAAGTACATTTACCTGCTCCAGTGCCCAAGGATTTTTGTTAACTCTACCTGTTTGCCCTTTCTTTGTTGTTCTGCCTGCATTGAAAGTCTGATATATGAATCTTATTTTAGTGTCAAACTCAATTTGTCAATGCTAGAAGGTTTCCTTGTGAACCTCTGAAAAACAAGGAAGTAGATATTGAATGAAGGGATTACTCATTGAATACTAATTAACTGTACATGTAATTCCTTCTTGTTGAGAAGAGAAAAAACCAACATGCTGGAAAATTGAACTTTGACCAAGTGGGGCAAAGGAAACAGTAGAAAAGGCAACATGCACTATGAGGAATAATGCTAAGCCAAGGAGCTGCAATTCATGGATTCACTGGCTGTTTTCTCTAAGCTCTATGGCCTTGGATATGTCACTTTGGTGTCTCTATTGTGGAGTATAAACAACCTAATTGAAAAGTATAACCTTTGGAACTTTTCAGAATTTGTTTGCTGTCCTTTGCACATGGATGGAGATATATAAAAAAAAAATGAACCTTGTTAGGCACTCATATTTGAGTGCAGCCTCCCAATCTTCTATATAATTAGCACCTAAAGCCTGTCTTTATTATCCTTTTGGTCATCTTGTCCCCTTCCTCATCAAGACCAAGATTGTCACTCCTATGCAGAACTATTTCTTAGTTTTGGTTTCTAGTAGGAGAAGCAAGCATCTCCCCAACAAACTGGCATCACTAAAAACTGACCCTTCTTAGGAGATCTGTCCCTAATCTCAAGTCAAATGGCATCTTCCCTCCTGAAAGCCTAGTGGCATACCCTTTCAATCTATTTGCAATAGTAGCTAAATTGAGTCAGACCACCGTATTCATGGAATTTATAAGAGGAATCAGATAGGAGCAGTGACTATTCTCTTTGAGAGTATTAGGAAGGGAAACTCCTAAAGAGGAAAACTCTTGGAAACCTACACTTATAAAACAGTCTTCTGAAATACTCTACAAAACTCTCACACCAGGTACCACCATAAATAGAAAAGCAATTTTCTAACATTAACTCCAAATAATTACATTAACATGCAAGCCTCATCTCACCCAATTTTAACATCCTGTTTTCCTTAAAATCAGGCAATGAGGGCACATTCTGAGGTTGGCACTAATAAAAAAGAAGCAAATTCATAGTTCCATTAAGATTAATGTATTTGTTTGTACAAGTGAAGATGTGTGGCCAAATGTCACAACCTTCAACTTGTAAAGCCAGTTTTCTAAAGTAAAGTGTAAATTTTATCTTTCATGGCATTGGTTGAAATAAAAAAGCATTTTGCCTCCCTCCCTCCCAAGAATTCCTTTGTATATGTGAGGGATGAATTGTTCCACTGTTTCTTTCCATTTTAATGATTTATTATTCCTGGAACTGCCTAGAGTCTTGTTTTTCCACTGGTAGTCAAAACTGCTTGGATTTGGTGCTTCCAGGAGTATATAAAACCAGCTTCACAGGAGACTTAGTGGCTCACATAATGTGACTGAATCCACAGGAGCTTGTATTGTAGAGCCAGCTAATGTGAAATGCTTTATAAAGAATGCCATTATCTGCCTCTCATGAAAGATTTTTCCTTTACCAAATGGAGAATCTCTCTTTCACAACTCTCAGAGATGTTTAAAAATGGTTCCAATTCTGATTCCTTTTACATTTATGATCGGGCCCTTTGGATATGGAGGGAGGAAGAAATAAGCATAAGGTCATCTAAACCAAAATTTTAAGTTATATCAATTGGAAGATTTACCGGAGAACAGTATGCTTTTTATGATTAGAGTTAATTTGAGTTTTTAAAAAATACATATTAATTTAAAAATATTTTATATGTTTTATGTTGCTTTCAGTTCACATAATGGTTGTACATGTTTATGGGGCAGAGTGTGATGTTTGATGCATATGTACATTGTATAATGATCAAATCAAAGTAATTAGCATATCTGTCACCTCAAACACATCTTTTTTATAAGAACATTTAGCATTCTTTCTTCTAGCTGTTTTAGAATGTTTATGTATTATTGTTGACTATGGAATATTTACATTTGTTCAGTACTTACTATGTGTTCAGTACTTTATATTTTACGTTTGTTACCTCTCACAATCCCTAGAAGATACATATGGATATCTCTACCTCACATGAAGAAATTCAGAGGAACCAATTGAGTTGCGTAGTGTAGGTGATGGGTTAGAGTGGTGGGAGACGCTATAGGGAAAGGAACAGGCTTTCTGAAAGGTCAAAAGTCCCTGCATCGCTTTGGGAGAGAATAATGATCGCTACCTTGTGGTAGCGCCAGAGCCTGGGAAGGCGCCTGTTACTTAGCAGACTGTGAAAGGGGAGTTTCCCTTTCACTGGGGGAGTTCAGAGAAAACCCTGCTCTGACCGGCTGTCGAGGAAGACCTGACATTAGCCAGTCCGGCCTGCAGACATCCAGGGGCTTAAACGCCTCTTCGTAGTGCTGTGCTCTGATGGTCACCATCCTTGTCCACTTTCACGTTCCACTTTCCCACCTGGTGCTCCTATTAAGTTCTGAGAAGTTGTGAGAAGTAAGAATAGAGGAATCCTAAAAGCCTTTGATCTTTCTGATAGGTGCATATAAAGATATTGATGTTATATGCCTCCCCCCCTTGCAGCAGCTACTTGATAGGGAGAAGCCCCGTGCTAATACCCACATGATCCCCTGTGCTATATCCACATGACTCCCCGTACTGTAACCACGTGGCCCCCAGTATTGGAAGTATGTGATTTGCTTGACCCCTACCAATCATGTCAGATGAGTCATTCTCCTGGTCCTGCCCCCGTGCCTTGTATACAATAAATATCAGCATGTCCAGGCATTCGGGGCCACTACTGGACTCTGCCTCTTGGTAGTAGTGGTTCCCCGGGTCCAGCTAAATCCTTCTCTTATCTCTGTGTCCTGTGTCTTTCTTTCCTGTGATCTATCATCTTTGCCCACAAAAGAACACCCACTAGACCCTGAGGTCTGGACCCTGCATATATGCCATTGCTTCTACAAAACAAATAGCTTGCTTTTGCACAAAGTAGCCCTAAATTACAGAGATCAATTAAGTTCTACATCTCATGTGCTCTAAGGTCTAAGCCAGGTGCTCACAAAGCAGTGGATAAAATCCAATGGAATTTATTTTAGCATGAGATTATATGAATCAGGAGGCTTAAAATGCCATACCCACACAATAGGACCAACATAAGATATGCTGATCTCCAAAAAAGATGAATGTTATGGATATTAATATTGTAGACATAATGCCAGGGTTGGAATCCTTGCTCTGCCATTTACTAGGTATGTAACATCAGGCAACTTCCCTCCTTTATCTTCACTTAAAACTACACTATAATAAGGATAACACTCTAATATAGTAATATTATATTGTATGATAACATTGCTATAGAATGACTGATGGTGTCTCCACAAAACTAATACGATAAAACCTAATCTCCATGAGTTGGTATTAGGAAGTAAGGTCTTTGAGAGGTGATTAGGTCATGACAGTAGATTCTTTGTATATTGCTACCCTCATCAGGGACTGAAGGGACCACAGTTCCCCCTTCTACCATGTGAGGACATAGCAAGAAGATAGCCATCTAAGAAACAGGAAGCAGGCTCTTACCAGATCCCAAATCTGCTAGTGCAATGATCTTGGGCTTACCAGCCTCCGCCTGTCAAATCTATTTCTATTGTTTATAAGCCACCCAGTCTATGGTAATCTGTTATAGTAGCCTGAATAGACTACGATGAGCATTATGATATAGCATTGTTTTAAAGATTAAATGAGTTCATTTATGTAAAGCACGTAAGTTCTTTATGAGTATTTATTAAATATATTACATACACACATACATAAATGCAGACATACATAGCTGAATTTATTAATTAATCATAGTCTATTTCTCAAAGTCCCCAGATGAATTCACTCAATGAAGCAAAGTCAATGCCCAGACTTCAGATCTTTCACTGCCGTCACCAATATCTTAGAGAAAGAGCCTTTACTCTTTTAGTTTTACTTTTACAGATTAATGCATGGGACCATCTGCCCCAATTCCTCTAGCCCATGCTCCTTAAGTTGGGGTTTGAAGGGGCTCACTAATTTGTCATCCCTCTCACATCCTGAGTTCTGAACAAAAAGAGAAATAAGGTAAGCAATAAGTAAAGCAGATGAGACTAAAATACCAACTTTATTACTGAGAAAGCTGATGTTAGTGAAGGTGGCTTATATTTGTGTTCCTTTGGGCTTTGTAATAGTGATGCTTAAATTTAAAGTGTGACCGCCCCCACCTGGAACAGGTCTCTCTGCACATGTTTTGTGTGTGTGTCTATGTGTTCCATTCTATAAAACTTATGACAGCAAGAAGTAGAGGAGAATATATAGTCCTGCAGGTATCTTGCATCCAAGTATAATGGAAGAAGGAATGGCTTGACTATGCATCTCCAATTTCTTCTTCCAAACTCACCAATCAGGAAGTTCCTCACTAATAAGGAGGAGGAAGTGATATCATGAGAAGAGGTCGAAAGTATTAGGCTGAGAGATGGCCAATGAAACACTGAATCACAAAACTCGTGCAAACTCAGTGGCCAAAAATAGTAATCACTTATTCACATGCAACTGAATCTCAGATGAGTATTGGATGATCTAGGCTGGCCTCATCTGAGTGACTTTGCCTCAACCTGCAGGTTTGGCTATGCCTGAACGAGGTGACTCTACCCCCATGTAGATTTACCTTGGGGCCCAGGCTGAAGGGACAGAAATGACAGAGAAAAATCTTTTCCAAGCAATAGCAGAAGCACATGGGAGAGAGAGAATGAAAACACACAAGACCTCTGAAGACCTAGACTCAGACCCGGCACACTGTCACATCCACCCTTGTGCTATTAAAAAAGGAAGTCACATGGCCATGTCCAGAGTCAAGAGGTGGGAATACTGTACACCCAGGATGAGGCCACAGCAATGGAGTGATGCAGGGAAGAGTGAAGAATGGGGCTAGTGATACATAATCAAACTGGAACGCTTAGCACAATTTCCAGTGTTGATCTCTGTATTAAATTCCACTTACAGCACATGCACCCATTTTGGAGACCCATTCTCTAAACAACAACAGCAAGAAAACAAAACAAAATTATACTTACATAAATTAATAATGTTTAGTATATGGTAGATGTTCAATAATTTGTTGAAGAATGAAAAATAAATGAATAAATGATGTATAGTTGTATGCCTGGAATGTTACTTAAATTCACTAAGTCCTTTTTGTTATTAAAACATAATTATAGACATTTAGCTATTTAAAATTATTGTTAGTAAAGAATATTGTATTATTAATTTGTGAGTTAGTACATTGATTTTCAAAGGTGCTTTTTAAACTTGTCTTAAATTTTCTATAACTCTGATTATAGGTGGAATCTCAATCTTTGAGATTTAAAGTATTTTTTTCTTAATTTCTCTACAATGCTTACTATAGGTAGAATCTCAACCTTTGCCTTTGTTTTCCTCTACCAAATTTCTAATTTGTCATTTTTAAATGTAATCTCTCTATCTTGCTGTAACTTTAAGGCTTTTTTTTTCTGTTCATTAATCCTTTGTTCAGGACTCTGAAATTTAATGGTATAGCTTCAAAAATGAGAATAGTGGCCAAAAACAGCAGACTTTACAACTATAAAATCTTGTTTCCAAATACACAGATTACATCTTAATTTTATGTAATTGAGTTTATTTAAAAATTTTTTAAAAACATGAAATATCTATTATAACCTAAAGGAATAAGACAAATATTGTGACAACATAAATGTCAACTGTGGCTGGAGATCTGTTGATTGAGAGTCCCTATTTTTAATAAATTTGCATGGATGTGCTAAGACTGGAAAGCACTTTTGAGCAAACATCAGAATATATAAATAAATGTGAATGTAAATGTCATCAAAATACCTGGGTTGGGAGGATCAGCACAGTTTAAAATCAGCTGAATTTCCTAAGCATTTATTGAGCACATACTAAATTCACAACATCAAGCTGAACCCTGTGGGTACATAAAGATGGAAATGCCACATGGCAGGAGGTATTGCAGAAATCTCTTATAAACTCGCTGACCTGATTCACTCAGTCTTTTTTTGAGCTTTATGTATCCCCTTCATTAAGTGACACATGACTATAATATGTGGAGGCATCAGGGATTTGATGTGGATGTATCTTTGGAGGACCCCTTTCAACTAACTCGAGAGGTCCAAATAAACCTTCTCCTTGCTCTACTCCTCTGTTTAAAAAACTTTAAGGGCTTTAACCCTGTTTACTCTGGCCAGCATTTGCACCACAACCTATCTTCTGACCTCTTCCCACATTTTCTTTATCCCTTCACTACAGCAGCCACATTGACCTTTTATTTGCAAACATACATACACATGTTTATTAGCACATGTGTATACATACAGAAAAAAAATAACTTACTCTCAAGCAGCCTGCAGCTTAGTTTGGGAATGTGAAATCAGTCACACAATGAAATGTAGAGTGAGATTGTGAGGCATGAGCCATTAACTCGACCTGACTGACCATTGTTAAGGAGGTCAGGGGAAATTTCAGAAAAAGCATAGCATTTTAACCGAACCCTAGAGAATAAAAAACAGTTAACTGAGAAATGGGCAAGGAGGACGCATGTTTCCTACTAATAAAGAAAGAGCTGTGGAAATCCTTGACATAATGTAAATCCTAATATTCTGATAGATTCTTTTCAAGGTTTTGCACAATTCTTAGTTTTCAGCAAATGTTTTACCCAAAAACCTTGGCTCTGGAAATCTTTCAAGAAAACCAGGAGAATGGCTGTAACTGCATGTTAACTGTGCCTCATTCAATGGAAGCCTACTCTAGTATTGAGAATTTTATGCTTGAAAATGAGTGTAACCTGATTTTATAAAATTGTCAAATGGCATCATAGTATATATTAACTTTAGTTATAGGTTAGGAAGTTGTTAATCCACAACTAAAATGAAAGACAAGGGTACATTCATAATCATTTCAAAGACTATAAGCAATAGTTTTCATGTATGTTACCAGTATTAATAGCACAATTCTTGAGTACACGCTATTTGCTTGTTACATATCTTATAACATGCTTCATTCTTTAAAGAAGGTTGACAGGGTTTGCCTGTGTCCCCACCCAAATCTTAACTTGAACTGTACTTCCTATAATCCCTTATGTCATGGGAGGGATACTGTGGGAGGTAATTTAATCAAGGGGCAGTTATCCTCATATTGTTCTTGTGATAGTGAATGAGTTCTCACAAGATATGATAGTTTTACAGGGTTTTTCCTTTTTTGCTTCACATTTCTCCTTGTTGCCATGTGAAGAAGGATGTGTTTGCTTCCCCTTCTGCCATAATTGTAAGTTTCCTGAGGCCTCCCTAGCTATTCAGAACTGTGAGTCAACTAAACGTATTTCCTTTATAAATTACCCTGTCTTGGGTAGTTCCTTAGCAGCAGCATTAAGAACAGACTAACACACTAAATCCATACTGGGTATTGGGGTGCTTCTGTAAAGATATCTGAAAACGGGGAAGCAACATTGGAACTGGGTAATAGGCAGAGGTTGTGTTCCTGGACCAAACTGTGTGTCGAGTTGCTATTTCTTGTGGCCCAATAATGAGATGCAGATGAATTGGGGAGGAAGAGAGTTTTTATTTCTGTAACTGGTTACAGGGAAAAGGGCTGGAGATTATTGCCAGACCATTTTAAAATTGCAAAGTTTTCTAGAGCTTATATACCTTCTAAGCTGTATGTCTCCATTTAACTATGCATTCATCTAAAGACCTAAGTGATTAACTTCTTTTAATCTATAATTAAGGTCTGACTCCTGAAGACCTTCCCTGGAGTCTCAGTAAATTTACCTAATCGAAATGGGTCCAGGTATTGGGGTGATTACCCTTATCTTGTCTCCTGCTAAATTACAGATATCTGAGGAATTCCTTCAGACCCCCAATAAACTTGTTTCGGGTGGCCTGGGGAATTTCTTCAGACCTACAATAAAACTTGTTTAATCCTAAATAGGTCAGTCCTGTTAAGAATTCCTTCATAATTTTGTCATGTTTTAAGGCCTAGGAAAGGCCTAGGCAAAACTTCTTCACGGGCTTTTTACATGCCAGTCTTTGTATAAAGACACTGGCTTTTAATGTTTAACTGAAACACTCAGTCATCACTGAAACAATTGTGAGATCCGGTCTGCCACATTTGGAACAGTTTGGAGGGCTCAGAAGAAGACAGGAAAATGTAAGAAAATTTGGAACTTCCTAGAGACTTGGAGGGCTCAGAAGACAGGAAGATGTAAGAAAGTTTAGAACTTCTTGGAGACTTGTTGAATGGATTTAACCAAAATGCTCATAGTGCTGTGGACAATAAAGTCCAGGTTGAAGTGGTTTCAGATGGAGATGAGGAACTTATTGGGAAGTGAAATAAAGGTGACTCTTGCTATGCTTTAGCATGTTGCCCCTGTCCTAGAGATCTGTGGAACTACGAAGTTGAAAAAGATGATTTAGGGTATCTGGTGGAAGAATTCCTAGGTGGCAAAGTGCTTTAAGGAAGCAGAGCATAATTTGAAAAACTTGCAACCTGACAACTCAGTAGAAAAGAAAACCCCATTTTCTGGGAAGAGCGTGAAGCCAGCAGCAGAAATTTGCATAAGTAATGAGGAGTCAGATGCTAATCACCAAGACAATGGGGAAAGTGTCTAAAGGACTTGTTAGAGGTCTTCATGGCAACCCCTCCCATCACGGGCCTGGAGGCCTAGAAAGGAAAATTCGGCCAGGTCTAAGGCACTATTCAGTTTAGCAATATTTTAACATTCAACTGTGAAATTTATCATTATTCATTATTCCTCGGCTTCTTGAAAACTCAGGTCTAACTCAGCTTCTTGAGGTGAACCTTAAACCCTAATCTCTGGCTTACCAGTTCTGGGTTCAAGGCCCCTATATCAGGCTACCCCAAATCTCTTGACTTATACCTCTCAGGGCAATACCTCATTCTTCCTGTTTTTCTAACAATTTACTCTCCAACAGATTAAATGTCAGCTGCCTTAACCATCTAACATTCATTCATTCAGTCTTTCATTTACTAATGAATTGTGTGGCCTACCATGGTGGCTTATGCCTGTAATCTCAATACTTTGAGAGGCCAAAGCAGGTGGATCACTGGAGCCCAAGAGTTCCAGACCAGCCTGAGCAACATGGCAAAACCCTGTCTCTACTAACAATACAAAAATTAGCCAGGCATGGTGATATACGCCTGTAGTCCCAGCTACTGGGGAGGCTGAGGTGCGAGGATGGGTTAAGCACCAGCAGTCAAGACTGCAGTGAGCCATAATTATGTCACTACACTCCAGCCTGGGTAACAGCGTGAGACCCTGTTTAAAATAATAATGCTAGTAATGTTAACGAAATGTGTGTTGACTTCCATTATATGCCAGGTTCTGCCCCTGGAATACATGTGCCATCAAGTCTTCTGTATCTTCTATACTTCTGGTGCTTGCATTCTGAGGCATGAGTGTTGTCCAAGCGGATATCAGTCAAAAACATTAAAGTGATGGGCAAGATAAACATTTTTGCTCAGTAAGTTTGATGAAGGCATGACATATGAAAAAATGCTCATCATCACTGGTCATTAGAGAAATGCAAATCAAAACTACATTGAGATAGCATCTCACGCCAGTTAGAATGGCGATCACTAAAAAATCGGGAGACAACAGACGCTGGAGAGGATGTGGAGAAATAGGAACATTTTTGCACTGTTGGTGAGAGTGTAAATTAGTTCAACCATTGTGGAAGACAGTGTGGAAATTCCTCAAGGACCTAGAAATAGAAATTCCATTTGACCCAGCTATCCTAGTACTGGGTATATATCCAAAGAATTATAATCGTTCTACTATAAGGACACATAAACACGAATGTTCATTGCAGCACTGTTTACAACAGAAAAGACT
>CAUYLG010055380.1:0-18601 GCA_963573385.1 Cacajao melanocephalus
ACACAGCTTTTGTCTGTTTCACTCACAATACATCTCCAAACTCCACACACCCCCTGGAAAAACATTCATAAAATAAAAAAAAAAAAAAAAAAAAAAAAAAAAAGGAGGTTCTGGGAAGGACTGAGTGGTCTTAAATTCAGAGAGCTGCTGGCAGGTAGGTGAGGTTGGGCTGGAAGCTGTCCATGGGATTTGGGGGCTTGGAGGTCACAGTCATCTCAAGAGAGCAGGATGGGGTGGAGAGCAGGTGAGGGGCAATCAGAGAAACAGAGACAGAGAGCGGAGGCAACTCTTTGTCCTTGAGTGGACAGCAGAGCAAGCAGGCTGAAGTTCTGGGTGGCCAGATGCAATGGCTCATGCCTGTAATCCCAGCACTTTAGGAGGCCGAGGCAGGTGGATTACTTGAGCCCACGAGTTTAAGAACAGCCTGGGCAACATAGCGAGACCCTGTGTCTATAAAAAATGAAAAATAAAGAGAGAACACGGGCAACTGAGCTCATCCAAAGCAAAGGTCTTCCAAATGGCCAGGAAGGAAAGCCCAATTGGCAAGAAACCAGCCCATAAGCAAATAATAGGAACTAAGCCAAGGAAGAACTGGAGGAAGCTGCTGGACCTGGGTGTAGAGAGGACTGGAAGTCCCAACAGGGTGTAAGATGAGAAGCAGTGGGCCTGGCGCAGTGGCTCACACCTGTAATCCCAGCACTTTGGGAGGTCAAAGTGGGCAGAGCACTTAAGGTCAGGAGTTTGAGACCAGCCTGGCCAACATGGAGAAACCTTGTCTCTACCAAAAATTCAAAAACGAGTCAGGTGTGATAGCGGGCGCCTATAATCCTGGCTACTTGGGAGGCTGAGGTAGGAGAATCCCATGAACCTGGGAGGCAGAGGCTGCAGTGAGCCAAGATCACACCACTGCACCCCGACCTGGGTAGCAGAGTGAGATTCTGTCCCTAAAAAATGATAAGAGGTAGTGAACAAAAAAAACTGGAAGGAGAGGGGATTGTGGTCAGGGCAGACAACATTTGAATCAATGGCATTGAAGGTGGCGCCCTTATGGGTGACGACCAATCCAAGGTACGGTTCTGGCAGTAGGGGGCCAACACGGCATGGAGGAAAGGCCTCTGGGGAGGAGGCTAGGAAAAGGGGCGTGAGAAATCTCCTCCCAGGAAATTTGGCTCTTAGGGCAAAGGCCAGAATGATCCCGTCTGAAAAGAAAAGTAGTCAACTTTTATCCAAACTGAGCAATGGGGCCCACTGACATATCTTAGGGGTGGAGGGAAATATAAGAAAAAGAAAGTGCTTGAGTAAAGGGCGGGAGGGAGAAGCCAGCCACATCTCTCCTCTGGCCCAGCTGTGCCCTGTGGGTGGGGTAGGGAGAAATAGCAAATTCCCAGGAGGAGGCAGCAGCTCAGAGAGGAGCAGACAGCAGCCTGAGGCCCACAGAGATGGGCCAGGCAGAGAGCGGGCTCTGGACTGGACCCCTGAGGAGGCCTCAAGTCTACTGATAAGGATTGTGGATTGAGCTAAGTGCAGTGGCTCAGGCCTGTAATCCCAGGACTTTTGGAGGCTGAGATGGGAGGATCACTTGAGGCCCAGAGTTTGGAGCCACTTTGGGTAACATAGTCAGGCCACGTCTCTACAAAATATAAAAAACTAGCAGGCCTGGTGGTGCACGCCTCTAGTCCCAGCTACTGGAGAGGTGGAGATGGGAGGATTGGTTGAACCCAGGAGGTCAAGGCTGCAGTGGGCTATGGTTGCACCCCTGCACTCCAGCCTGGGAGACAGACTGAGACCCTGTCTAAAAAAAAAAAAAACAATGGACAGCCAGCCAGGGAGTACTTGCTCTGTGCAGTCCACCCTAGAGCCCCCAAGTAAAACAAGGATGCATTAATGTGAGGAAGACAGGCAGAAACTTCAGCCAAAGCAGGCTTAGGGTGGGGAAGAATGAGAAAGAGAAAGGCCTGGGGTCATGGCATGGACAGAGAGAGGAGGAATGAGTCTGGTTGGGGCGGTGAAGAAAGGGGGGCTCCCCTTGGCCTCCACTTCTCTGATGTCCCAACCCCAACCTACCCTCAATACCCAGCTCCCTGGGCCCCATTCCCATCCCTCTGGAAGTCTATCTATCCTGACACCCCCAGACCCATGCTGCTGCCACACTCACCAGGCCCATGTGACCCCAAAACCAGTTCCGTTTGAGAGGCTGTGGGAAACACCGGAGGCGGTAGCAGTTGTCATAGAAGGCGTAGGTCCAGGGCAGGACGCGAGCCAGGAGCCAGGAGGCCCCAACCAGAAGCAGGAGCAGCCACGGGGACTCTGCCACCCGCCCGAGGCCCAGCCAGGACAGGCTCAGCTGCGACATCCTGCAGGGCGGACAGGATGGAGGGTGAGGTCCTGAGGCCCAGCAAAGAGCCCGGGGAGCTTTGGGGACATGGGACAGGAGCAGGGATGGCAGGTGCTGGAGGCAGGGAGAGCTTAGAGATGAGAAAACAAGGGCTGAACGCAGAGAGGGAGACCCAGGACAGCCAGAAGAGGCGGAGAGGGAAGAGAGTAAAGAGGAGAGAGGAGGCCAGGTGCGGTGGCTCACACTTGTAATCCCAGCACTCTGGGAGGCTGAGGTGGGTGGATCACAAGGTCAGGAGTTTGAGACTAGCCTGGCCAACACAGTGAAACCCTGTCTCTATGAAAAAAAATACAAAAATTAGCTGGGTGTGGTGGCAGGCACCTGTAATCCCAGCTACTCAGGAGGCTGAGGCAGGAGAATTGCTTGAACCCGGGAGGCAGAGTTTGCAGTGAGCCGAGGTCGTGCCACTGTACTCCAGCCTGGGCAACAGAGCTAGACTCTGTCTCAAAAAAAAAAAAAAAAAAAAAAAAAGAGTGAGTGAGAGAGGAGAGAGAAAAAGAGAGAGGGAGGCTGATTAGAGTCCCGGAAGGCCCAGCCTGAATCACTGGAGGTTGCCAGGGGCTTGCTTTCAGCTGCCAGGAAACCATCAACTCCACCAGGGCCAGCTCTCTGGAGCCACCCCAGCCTTGGGCAGTGTCCCTCCCTCTCCCAGACCAGGACCCTCCAGCCCAACACTTCTAGCCTGGCACCTTCTGTCAGGAGCAGCTTGTCCTGCACAACTTCCTCTTCTCTCCTCCTGGGACTTCTTTGTCCCTGACCCCTGACCTAGAGAAGGCTGGGCTGGGCTGGGCCAGGCAAGCAGGGGCAGCCAATCTCCAGAGACCAGAGGCCTGGCCGCCTCCTCCCTGCCTGGGCAGCCAGCCAAAACCTGCAGGCAGCACCAGCTGGGTGCAGAGAAGAACCAACTCAGTGTCACAGTTCAAAGTGCGACCTGGATCTTCAGGGTTCAGTACTTCCTGCTTGAACCTGGGACCAAGGTGACTCTGGGCCCTCAAGTTTACAGCTACTCCTCCCCTTCCAAGGCCACGTAAAGCATGAAGTTTGGAATTCAGGTGTCAGGCAAGGAGGACCAGGCAGGCCAAGCCTTGCACCCAAACATCTCCCACACATGGGCTGGGAGGACTTCATGCACCATTTCTCGGGGCAGAATTAGGAGACTTCCAGAAGGGAGTCTCTGGTCTCTGACTGCACAACCTGGCAGAAGTTCAAGTCCTACGTCCAGCCAGCCCAAGGCTGGGTTGACACATGACTGCTAGGAGCAGGAACAGAGAATCTAGGCCTCGCTGAGGCTTACCCAGGTCAGATTCTGAGAATAAAGAGCAGAACTGGAAGAGTAAGCCAGGAGGCTGAGGTCATTTGTTTTGTTTTGTTTTGTTTTATTAGCATGCACAGCAATGAGGATTAGGAAACTAGATAAAAAGGAACAAAGTCTTCAGCAGCAAGTGGAACTGATCAAGACTCTTGAGTAGCTGACTCTGGGATCGCAACAATGGGAAGACTTACTCAGAGTAGAAAGCGGGGACTGGGTGCAGTGGCTCACGCTTGTAATCCCAGCACATTGGGAGGCTAAGGCAGGGGTATTGCCTGAACTCAGGAGTTCGAGACCAGCCTAGGCAACACGGTGAAACCCCATCTCTACTAAAAGTACAAAAAATTAGCTGGGCATGGCAGCATGTGCCTGTAGTCCCAGCTACTCAGGAGGCTGAGGTAGGAGAATCGCTTGAACCTGGGAGGCAGAAGTTGCAAGATGCTGCCATTGCATTCCAGCCTGGGTGACAGAATGAGACTCTCCAAAAAAAAAAAAAAAAAGAAGGCGGGATGGGAGGCATGGGGGCAAGAGTGAGAGGGGCTGCCTCCTCCCCGCCTGGACAGCTGGCCAAAACCTGCAGGCGGTACCAGCTGAGTGCAAAGAGGAACCAATTCAGTATCACAGTTTTTGTTTTATTTTGTTTTGTTTTGTTGATGCAAAGCAGATTTATTTGCAGGCACAGCAAGGAGGATTAAGAAACTAGATAAAAAGGAACAAAGTCTTCCTTTTTATCTATTTTCCTATGGGGGCAGGCTTGGGAGGGCAGAGCCAAGGGAGTCTGGGTGGAGTCTTCATCCTGCCCTGTCCTTGCTCTGACTGTGGACAGTGCTGCGTTTCCTGGACTCAGTCTTCCTATCTGGGAAATGAGATGTTGACCTTGAAGGGGGCACATCGTGTCCAGATTCTGTCCTGAAATCCCCTATTGGGTGTTCTTAGCCCTCAGGCACTAAGATGAGTGTGAGTGGGGTTTTCTGGTGTTTGTTTGTTTTTGAGACAGAGTCTCTGGCTCAGGCCGGAGTGCAGTGGCACAATCTCGGCTCACTGCAAACTCTGCCTCACAGGTTCAAGCGATTTTCCTGCCTCAGCCTCCCGAGTAGCTGGGATTACAGGCGCCTGCCATCACGCTTGGCTAATTTTTGTCATTTTAGTACAGACAGGGTTTCACCATGTTTACCAGGCTGGTCTCGAACTCCTGACCTCATGATCTGCCCACCTCGGCCTCCCAAAGTGCTGAGATTACAGGTGTGAACCACCAAGCCCAGCCCCAAGATGAGAGTAAGTTTGAAGGATGGAGCTGCTGAATGAGAAAACCAGGATAGGTATTCCTACTGTAATTGATAGAATATTGGGGAGATGCTCAAAATTTCCTTCCCCCAACTAAGGGCTACCTACATAACTGCGTAGCCCTGCCTGATCCAGCTTCAGGTCCTAGAGCACGTTGGAGGGTCCTGGAGCTGCCAGCAAGTTGAGGTGCGAAGATTCTCCTCCTTCTCTACTAGGATGGATCCACCTGCTCCACCCCACAGACAAGCCAGGGGCAAGGCCAGGGTCCCCTGGAGTAGGTGGGAGGCAACAGGGTAGGTGCCCAGCTAGGTCTGGGGAGGGAGGGGAAAAAGAAAAAAACAGAGAAGGGCCATAACTTGCTTCAGCCACACAATGAAGTAATTAAACATTAGCACGGGTGAAAATAAATCCTGGCACATAGTAGGACTACTGTGAAGAGTTGCTCAGTGTAGAAGGCAGAGGCCTTCCGCACGGGGGAAGTCAAGTCCACATGTTGCAAGACGAGCTGCTGACAGAGCCCCTCAGATGCCGGAGTGAGGAAGGAGCTTTTCTCCTCCTCAAAGTAGACTGGCACCAGGTCAGGAGCCTGGAGCTGTAACTGATGCCCGGCAGGGAACAGATGCTGCTTTCGGGGCCTCTGCATCCACACGGGCACTTCCCTGTGCTACTGTGGTGGAAGTTCGCTGGTGTCCTGGGCAGTGTACGACCGCCACCTTCTGGGGCTTCCACACTGCCTCCAACAGCTACAAAATTTCCTGTTGGTGGGAAGGGAACAGCACTCACTGGGGTAGGTGGCGGGGTGGAGGGGAGGGGATGGGGGGACAGCGGGGGGTGGGGAGGATGGGGAGGGATAACTCAGGGAGAAATGCCTGATGTAGGTGACCGGAGTGGGGACGGAGACAGCAAACCACCACGGCATGTATGTACCTATGCAGCAATCCTGCAGGATGCCCAAAGTACCATAAAAAATAAATAAAGGCAAAGTGTCAGGAAAAAAAAATCCTGTTGGTATTTTATTTCTTTATCCCCAGAGTTAAGTAGGCCCTTTTCCTTGTACAATGCCCCGTGCACTTGGAGAGTGAGGAATGCATACTGAGAGTCAGTAAAGATGTTAACAGTTTTTCTTTCGCTCAGTTCTAGGGCACGAATTAGGGCTGTTAACTCTGCGCGTTGTGCAGAGGTACCTCGAGGCAGTGGCTTAGCCGTCACAGTTGTGTCTAGAGTTGCCACCGCATATCCAGCACCCCATTCTCCTTGGGGGTTGACAAAACTGCTCCCGTCCACATACAGCTCGCAGTCTGCCTGTGCCTACAGTTGGTCCCGCAGGTCCGGCCAACTGGGGTCAACTGAGCCCAGCACCTTTATACAGTCAGGTGTCACCAGGTCCTCAGACACAGGGAGTAGGGTGACCGGGTTTAGGGTATTACAGACTTCTATGGTTACACTCGGGTTTTCCCACAACAAGCGCTGGTACTTGGTTAGCCTGGCATTCGGGGGTTTTTTGTTTTTTGTTTTTGAGACGGAGTTTCGCTCTTGTTGCCCAGGCTGGAACGCAATGGTACGATCTCGGCTCACCACAACATCCGCCTCCCAGGTTCAAGCGATTCTCCTGCCTCAGCCTCCCGAGTAGCCGGGATTACAGGTGCATGCCACCACACCTGGCTAAATTTTGTATTTTTACAAAATAAAAACACAACTAAGTATTCTTCCAGCCACTTAGTTGCTGCCTGAAGCCCTCTCCGTCTCTCATCCGTATTAAAGAGGTAAATGAGCAACTGGTGGCCATCAGGCCAAGTGGGGTTATGTGTCTAAGTAATAGTTTTTAGCAAATTAATTAAGGCCTGTGGCTTTTCTGTATATGAGGTGGTGTTGCTTTTCCAATTAAGCAAATCAGTGGTGGGGAAAGGTTGGTACACAAACATTCGCATCCACCCCAGTATACCGTTGCTCTCTTAAAGGCATCTGCACCCCCTCTGAGCCACAGACGGGCCACCAACGGGCCACAAAGGGAGGAGTTTCCTCCGGAGGTGCCTTGCCTCTCTCCTCTACCCAGGGTAACCTAGGGTTTCTGGGAGGGCTGGGCAGTCGCTCTGGTGCTGTTAGCTCAGACCTCTCTTCTCCATGGGCAGGAGGAGCTAGTGGGAGAGAGAGCTGTTTCCTGAGGCAAGCTGTCTTCTGGCTCTGGATGGACTAGAACTGTAGGCTTCTGCTTTCTGGGACAAGCGGAGTGTGAATTTCCTTTCTCTAACTGTCCCTTTGCCACTAACACTGCTGCAGCCTGCCCGCTTAGCCACTGCAGGGGATTTAACACCAGCTGAAGCCAACTATCTATATAAGCGAATTGGTCTGGATGCCCTGGCTTGCCTGTAACTTCATTCCACACTTTAGAAACCAAAGACCCATCTAGACTTCCCTCTGCTGGCCATCCTATTTCCAGAGCAGGCCAATCTATCTCACACAGCGTATGCAACCTCCCCGGGGTCACAGAGACCCCATAATCACCACTACACTCTTTCTTAAAATTCTTTAACATGGTCCCCAACGGGGTGGGTTTCCCCTCTGTTTCCCATCTCCCCCCTGGACTAAACACCACTCACACCACGAGAAGGGAAAGGGGAATGGGGTCGACGCTCGCTTCACCTGTCTCCGGCCTCCCCTCTCGCGGGAGTCTCCGACCCTTTCAGCGAAGGCAGGCTGGTAGGAGGCACACCACCGTCTGCCACTTAGCTGCACCAGGCGAGGCGTCCTATGGAACCGCGGCTCGAGGCACACACTGGCTTCGCTTCAGGTGAAGAGGTGCTGAAGCCCCCACCCGGCGCCCGGCACAGTCTCCCACTTTCACTTACTTTCACTCTCCTCCCTCCAGCCAAGTCAGAAACAACCTCAAGGCCTCCGGCCAAGTCAGAAACGGAACCAAGGCGGGGCGCAGTGGCTCATCCCTGTAACCCCAGCACTTTGGGAGGCCAAGGCGGGCGGATCACCTTAGGTCGGGAGTTCGAGACCAGCCTGACCCCATCTCTACTAAAAATAGAAAAATCAGCTGGGTGTGGTGGCCGGTGCCTGTAATCCCAGCTACTTGGGAGGTTGAGGCGGGAGAAAAGCTCAAACCCGGGAGGCGGAAGTTGCAGTGGGCCGAGATCGCACCATTGCACTCCAGCCTGGGCGACAGAGCAAAACTCCGTCTGAAAAACAAAAATCACAACAAAGAAACAGAAACAAGCTCCAGGTGCCAGGACTGGCTTACTAGAAAACAAAATCAAAACCAAGGTGCCGAAACCGGCGCACTGTGGGTGATCAGCCTACACGTCCGCTCGGATGGAGTGGGCGGGTTTCCAGGATCGATCCTACCGTTTTCCAGTCGTCCAGACGCCACCAAGCGTCGGTTCCTTCCCGGTGTTCAGCCACTGCGTTGATCCCCGCGGGGCCTGCCGGCTCTCGCTCCGGCGAGGCGGTCCACCGAGAAAGCAAAAGTGCCTTCTCAGAGGTGCCTTAAGGCCTCGCGTGGCCTGGGCGAGCTACAGCGCCCCCATGGGGATGCTCCGCAGGGCAGGCCAAAGCCGCCTAAGGGGCTGTCCCGGTCGTCTGCCACAGCAAGTTTCCCTTCCCAGTTAGGGAACCACAGCAAGTTTTCCCTTCCCAGTTAGGGAACCAGAAATGCTGCAGGACGAGCTGCTGACAGAACCCCTGAGACACCGGAGTGAGAAACGAAGAGGCTTTTTGCACACAAGTCAACCGAGGCTCCACAGCTACCTGCATGAAAGTCTCTTCCTTCCCCGCTCCGCTCCGGTGCGGGGTTCTGTCAACGGCTCATCCTCAACAGTAGGTGCTCATTAAATATTTAGGGAAGAAAGGGACTTTCCTAGCCATGAGCTATAAGAAGTGGATACTCAAGATGGGGTCCTCATACCGGCAGCATCTTGGAAATGCAGAATCTCAGGTTCTAACCCAGAGCCCATAAAGGTGATAGCTGCAAAGTCTTCATCACTCTCTTCAGCAACAGGAAGAGTTTAATTTCCTTCCCCTTGAATCTGGACTGGCCTGGAATTCCGAACAGAAGAGGCATGTCACCACCTCCACCACGCACTATTGGTTACTTAATCAATAGTGCCTGGGTGACAGTGAGACCTCATCTCTGCCAAAAAAAATACAAAAAATTAGCCCTGTACGGTGGCACATGCCTGTAGTCCCAGCTACTCGAGTTGCTTATCCAACAGTGCATGGTGGAGATGGTGACATGCCACTTCTCTTATGGGAAATTAACAGAAGGAGACAAGCTAGACAGTGACTGAGGGGTCTGTTCTGGACTCGGTGATCAGGCAGGGACATCCCAAGAGGTGAGCTTTGAACAGGAACCTGAATGACATAAAGGAATGGGCTCTGTGTAAGGACCACTCCCTGAAGCTGTGCCAGGTCTGTAAAGACCCAGCACCAGGTGGGACACACATGTTCATTCTCACTTCCATCCTTGAATGCACTGAGATAATCAGGGCTAGAGGGGTGCCTGCCACCAAGAGATGCAGGAGAAGCAGGAATCAGCTACACTGGAGACCCATGTGGTGACTTAGGAAATTTCACCCAACACTCACACCAGAAGCTAGTGTTGAGGTTTCATTTAACGTGCTTAACATGCTTAAGAACTCAAAACCCAGCCAGGCATAGTGGTTCATGCTTGTAGTCCCAACACTTTGGGAAGCCAAGACAGGTGGATCACTTGAGCCCAGGAGTTTGAGACCAGCCTGGGCAACACAGCAAGACTCCACTTCTGCAAATAAAAAAAAAAAAAAAAAAATACAAAATACAAAAAATTAGCCAGGTATGGTGGCATATGCCTGTGGTCACAGCTACTTGGGAGGCTGAGGTGGGAAGATCACTTGAGCCCAGGAGGTGGAGGTTTCAGTGAGCTAGGATTGCACCACTGCATTCCAACCTGGGTGAAAGAGTGAAACCCTATCTCAAAAAGAAGAAGGAAGAAGGAGAAGAAGAAGAGGAAGAAGAAAAAGAAGGAGAATGATGATGAGGAGGAGGAGGGGCAGAGAGGAGGAGGAGGAGGGGAGGAGAGGAGGAGGAGGAGGAGGGGGAGGAGGAGGAGGGAGGAGGAGGAAGGGGAAGAGGAAGAAGAAGGAGGAGTAGGAGGAAGAGGAGAAGAAGAAGAATTATTATTGAAAACCCAACAGGCCCCTTAGTCCATATTGAGGGCAGGAGCAGCAGGTGGACCTGCCACATTTGCAGCCTGGGTGACAGAAGACCAGATGAACTGGACTGAAAGATAGAAATACTAGAAGGGAACTTAGGGAAAGTTCAGAGGTCACACAAGAGCTAGGAACCACCACTAGAGCATGTTACTCAATGTTACTCAATGATTTCCTCTCTTCTTCTTTTTCCTTTTAATAATTTTTTTTATGTATTATATATTTTGGCCAGGTACAGTGGCTTACGCCTGTAATTCCAGCACTTTGGGAGGCTGGGGTGGGCAGATCACTTGAGGTCAGGAGTTTGAGACCAGCCTGGCTAACATGGCAAAACCTCGTCTCTACTAAAAATACAAAAAAAAAAAAAAAAAATAGCCAGACGTGGTGGCATGCACCTGTAAAATCCTGGCTATTTGGGAGGCTAGGGCACAAGACTTACTTGAACCCAAGAGGCGGAGGTTGCAGTGAGCCAAGGTCACGCCATTGCATTCCAGACTGCATGACAGAGCAAGGCTCTTCTCAAAGAAAAAAAAAAAAAAAGCAAGAAAGGAAAGAAAATGGCCAGGTGCGGTGGCTTACGCCTATAATCCCAGCACTTTAGGAAGCCAAGGCAGGCGGATCACCTGAGAACAAGAGTTAAAGACCAGCCTAGCCAACATGGTGAAACCCAGTCTCTACTAAAAATACAAAAATTAGCGGGGCATGGAGGTGCATGCCTGAAATCCCAGCTACTCGGGAGGCTGAGGCAGGAGAAATGCTTGGACCTGGGAGGCAGAGTTTGCAGTAAGCCGAGATCGTGTCACTGCACTCCAGCCTGGATGACAGAGCAAGACTCCATCTCGAAAACAACAAAACTAGCCCGACCACCATCCACCACTCTAAGCCTCAGAAGGGAGATTTGGAGAGTGGACTCCTGGGAAGTGTAGCATCACAAAAAGAGGTCATTTGTGGCCAGGTGCAGTGGCTCATGCCTATAATCCCAGCACTTTGGAAGGGCAAGGCAGATGGATCACAAGGTCAAGAGATCAAGACCATCCTGGCCAACATGATGAAACCCCATCTCTACTAAAAATACAAATATTAGCTGAGTGTGGTTGCATGCACCTGTAGTCCCAGCTACTCGGGAGGCTGAGGCAGGAAAATCGCTTCAACTCAGGAGGCAGAGGGTGCAGTGAGCCAAGATCACGCCACTGCACTCCAGCCTGGTGACAGAGCAAGACTCAGTCTCAAAAAAAAAAAAAAAAAAAAAAAAAGAGGTCATTTGCTGCCCCCTCTCTCCCTGTGAAATAGATTAAAGCTTAAAGCTGGCAGCAAACTCTTTGCTACCTCCCTACCGAGAGGCCATGATGGTTAGTTTTTTATGTCAACTTGGCTCAGCTGTAGTACCCAATTATTTAGTCAGACACTTAACTGGAATTTGCTGTGGAGGTGTTTGTGAATATAATTACCATCTACAATCTGTGGAGTTTTTATTTTATTTTTTGAGACAAGGTCTTGCTCTGTCACCCAGGCTGGAGTGCAGTGGTTGCTCACTGCAACCTTGACCTCCTGGGCTCAACCAATCCTCCCACCTCAGCCTCCCAAGTAGCTGGGAGGCCACAGGCATGTGCCACCCTGCCCAGCTAATTTTTGTATTTTTTGTAGCTATGAGATCTCCCTGTGTTGTCCAGGCTGGTCTCAAACTCCTAGGCTCAAGAGATCCTCCAACCTCAGCCTCACAAAGTGCTGGGATTACAGATAATCTGTTGACTAAGTAAAAGAGATTACTCTAGATTGTGTGAATGGGCCTCATTCTGTCAGTTGAGAGGCCTTAGAGCAAAAACTGAGTTTCAGAAAAGAAGAAATTCTGCCTTGAGACTACAGCCTGGTGACCTGCTGCCGCTGTAGATTACCAACTTGCCAGCCCATAATCACATGAGCCAAATTCCTTAAAGATATATGTCTTTTTTTTTTTTTTTTGAGACAGAGTTTCACTCTCCTTGCCCAGACTGTAGTGCAATGGTGTGATCTTGGCTCATTGCAACCTCTGCCTCCCATGTTCCAGCAATTCTCATGCCTCAATGTCCCCAGTAGCTGGGATTAGAGGCGCCCACCACTATACCCAGCTAATTTTTGTATTTTTAGTAGAGACAGGTTTTCACCATATTGGCCAGGCTGGTCTCAAACTTTGACCTCAGGTGATCCACAAACTTCAGCCTCCCAAAGCGATGGGATTACAGGCATGAGCCCCTGCACCTGGCCAGATATACGTCTTAAAATATATATATATATATATATATATATATATATATATATATATACACATATCTTAATATTTTAAAAATACATCTTAAGATAAATATATAATATATCTTTTTTCTTTTTTTAAGATGGGATCTTGCTCTGTCACCCAGGCTGGAGTACGGTGGCATGATCACGGCTCACTGCAGCCTTGACCCACGCTCAAGCGATCCTCCCACCTCAGCCTCCTAGGTTGCTGGGACTAAAAGTGCATGGCACCGTGCCGAGCTAATTTCTGTATTTTTGTAGAGATGAGGTTTCGCCACATTGCCCAGGCAGGCCTCAAACTCCTGGGCTCAAGCAACCCACCCACCTTGGCCTCCCAAAGTACTGGAATTACAGACATGAGCCATCATGCCCAACCCAGATTGTTGGGCATATATAAAGATTGGTTGATTGATTGATTGATTGATTTTATTGATTCTGTTTCTCTAAAGAACCTTAACTGATACAGAGGTGAAGTCTAATTCCCCACTCCTGCAGTCTGGGCTGTCTCTGTGTCTTCTAGGACTTCAGGGCCTAGGTCATGAGAAGCCTTATAGCTTCCTTCTAGGCATGTGGAAATAGACACCTTGGACCCAGCTGCCATGTTAAAAGGAAGTGTAAGCATCCCCAGGAGAGACCCTGAGTGAGAGAAACTGAGACCCCCAGCAAATAGGCAGCACCAAATTGCCAGCCATGAGAGTTAGCCACCCTTCCAGCCACAATTGAGCTGCCCAGACTGCTGCTGTGTAGTATTGAGAAAGCCATCCTTGCTGAGCCCTGCCCAAACTGTAAATTTGTGAGCAAACTAAAAGTTGTATATATTCTGTTACAGATAAGAGTTCACACACACACACACACACACACACACACACACACAAACTTGTATATCATTTTAACCTGTAAGTTTCCTGGTAGTTCAATATACAATAATAGATCATCGAAAGAGATACATTTCCCAACAAGTTTGGAGTCATCAAAAAACTGGTAGTGGGCTGGGTGCAGTGGCTCATACCTATAATCACAAAAGTCTGGGAGGCCAAGGCAGGTGGATCACTTGAATCCAGGAGTTCCAGATCAGCCTGGGCAGCATGATAAAACCCCATCTCTACAAAAAGCACAAAAAAGAAGTAAAAAGTATCTGGGTGTGGTGGCATGCACCTGTGGTCACAGCTACTCAGTTACTCAGAGGCTAAGGTGGGAGGATTGCTTGAGCCCAAAAGATGGAGGTTGCAATGAGTCGAGACTGTGCCACTGCACTCCAGCCTGGTGACAGAGCGAGACTCTGTCTCAAAACAAACAAACAAACAAAAAGTCTGGGTGCAGCAGCTCACTCCTGCAATCCCAGCACTTTGGGAAGCCAAGTTGGGCAAATCATCTGAGGTCAGGAGTTTGAGACCATCCTGGCCAACATGGTGAAACCCCATCTCTACTAAAAATACAAAAAAAGCCAACCATGGTGGCACACCTGTAATCCCAGCTACTTGGGAGGCTGAGGCACGAGAATCACTTGAACCCGAGAGGCGGAGGTTGCAGTGAGCCAAGATCATGCCACTGCACTCCAGCCTGGGTGACAGACTGAGACCCTGTCTCAAAAAACAAAAACAAAAACAAAAACAAACTGGTAACGTGCATAAATCCTTTTCTATACATTAGGAAATGTTCATATATATGCAATTTTTAAAAACTGGAAAAAAAAAGCACACGAAACTACTGGGCCAGGGGTAGGAAGCAGAAGCAGAAAGTGGAAGAATTTCTTTCAAATTTTTACACTTACAGCTTATTCTGTGCTCATTCGATGTCCTTGAAGAGGAAGGAGGCTGTCAGGAGAGGAGTGAGCACCCAGCTTGTGGTCAGACAGCCCGTGGTCAAAGCCAGGATCTGCCACTCCCTCCCTGCTGTGTGACCTTTCGTAAGTGATTTGCCCTCTCTGAGCCTCACATCCATCATTGGTTAAAAAAATGGCGGGGGGGCACAATGATAGACTTGTGGGTCTTGGAGGAGCCAGCAGACAAATGTGTCTTAATTTGGGTTACCTGGAACTAGACCCTGAGACAACGATTTGAATGCAAATCCTCTATTTGGAGGGTGACTGTAAGACAAGAATTCAACTGCCTGATGTTTCTTTGGGAGGTGATCCCTGGAAACACAAGTAGGACAATGAAGAAGTGGGATGGGGAAGGGGATGCATCAGCAGTTAAAGGGACCTTTATTAAAGAAGTTTCCACTGTGGGCAGCCCAGGTTCAGCCCTGCCTAGTGCCTCAGGGAAACAGAATAGAACCTGCACCTCCCAGAGCAAGGGAGTCATCCGCCCAGAGCGAGGGAACTGGGGTATTTATCCACCCAATACCCACCAGTCGTTACTGAGAGCTGCCTGCAGAGGCGTGATTTCTCCAGAATGTTCTGCCTGCACCGCACAGGTCAGATCTGGGGACAGAGGCAGGGGCTCTGACGGCGGCTCCAGCCGTCAGCAGGAGCACAGCCTGGTGCAGATAGTTAACAGCGACTCAGTGAGTGGCGTTCTCCCCTCTGCTTCCAGCACACCCACCCATATGTACACACAGTCACACACATACACATTTACACACACTGGTGTGCACACTACAACAAATGCACACACTGTTACCCAAATGCACCCAGACACAAACGCGGTCACACGTGCACACTCCAACGTGCGCGGATACAAAATTTAAAGAGCAGAGAAATGGCCGCCTTAGCGCCTGTTGTCTCCGAATTGTCCAGCAGAGGGAGCGTCCTTCACACTCAGGAGGAAGGAGGTCCCACAGCCGCCAGCGGCAGGATCAGTCTTGAGTGTTTTGATAACTACACTTGGCCAGGCGCGGTGGCTCACGCCTGTAATCCCAGCACTTTCGGAGGCCGAGGCGGGCGGATCACGAGGTCAGGAGTTCAAGACCAGTCTGGTCAACATGGTGAAACCCCTGTCTCTACTAAAAATACCAAAAAATTGGCTGGGCATGGTGGCGCGTGCCTGTAATCCCAGCTACTCCGGAGGCTGAGGCAGGAGAATTGCTTGAACTGTGACCGAGAGGCGGAGGTTGCAGTGAGCCAAGTTCGCGCCACTGCACTCCAGCCTGGGCTACAGAGTGAGACTTCGTCTCAAAAAAAAAAAAAAAAAAGAGAGAGAGAGAGAGAATTACACTTGCAGGTGCAGGGCTTGGGGGACCCAATGACCCCACTCCTCCCCTCCTCCTTCTCATTCATTCACCCTCGTGGCCCTTGGCGGAAACTCAGTGTGATGATACTGGACTATTCACATGGCAAGGGAAAGCCGAGGTGCAGAGAGGGACAATCACGTGCCCAAGGCCGCCTCTGGGAAGGGACAGAGCCCAGATTGAACCCACATATGGTCGGATCCCAAGGCTAACTTTGTTTGCTAGCGGATGACGGGGTTGCACTGAGAAGGGTCCAGGAGATGTTTGGCGAAGAATGCGCTCTTGGAGACCCTTGGTTGGGAGGGAGGTGCAGGAGAGGCAGCACCTGCAAGATCCAGGTGGCTCACGTAGTGTCTGGGAGTGTTTGTTTCCCATTCAGCCCCGGAGTACCTCGGACAGGGGATTCCGGCTGACGACCCCAGCACAGGCCAACGAGGGGCGCCCCAGGACACACGCCAGGACACACGCCGACACACGCCAAGACACACGACCCCAGCACAGGCCAACGAGGTACGCCGCAGGACACATGCAGCCGCTACTGCCTCTAACACAGCCGGCCCAGCTTTAGCTCATCTCCTCCACGCCCCCACTCTAGCCCAACCCCTGTCGACGCCCCCTTCTATGGAAAGTGGTTAGGGACCCAGACCAGGAGTGGGAGCGTGAGGGCTGGGGCAGAAAAAGACTCAGGGCCCCCGCTGAGGCCCCACCGAAAAATACCCTGAAGGATTTTGGGTGAGTCACTTCATTCGGGAGCTCAGTTTCTACCTCTGTTAAATGGAATAATAAAAAGTGACCATTCAGGCTGGGCGCGGTGGCTCACGCCTGTAATCCCAACACTTTGGGAGGCTGAGGTGGGTGGATCACAAGGTCAGAAGATCAAGACCATCCTGGCCAACATGGCGAAACCCCATCTCTTAAAAAAAAAAAAAGGATAAAAAGTGACCATTCAAGAAAGAGATGTTCAGGAAAAAAAAAATAAATAAAATGAAAAAAATAAAAGGTGACCTCACAAGTCAGTGTGAGGATTAAATGGGACTATGTGGGAAGAGCACATAGGAAGCACTCAATAAAAAATAAATTAATTAATTAAAAAAAATTTTTAGACAGTCTCACTGTTTCACCCAGGCTGGAGTGCAGTGGCACGATCTCAGCTCACTGCAACCTCCACCTCATGGGTTCAAGAGATCCTCCTGCCTCAGCTTCCCAAGTAGCTGGGACCACAGACGCACGCCACCACGTCTGGCTAGTTTTTTGTATTTTAAGTAGAGACGGAGTTTCACCATGTTGGCCAGGCTGGTCGGGAACTCCTGGCCTCAAGTGATTCGCCCACCTCAGCCTCCCAAAGTGCTGGGATTATAGGCATGAGCCACCACGCCTGGCCTCATAATTGTTAGGTTAACTTTGGAGACCACCCCCAGGGTTCAGTCCTTAAACCCTTATTCCATACACACACACACACACACACACACACACACACACACACACACACACCCGAGATCTCACCCAGTCTTAGGGTTTTGCTTTCTTTTCTTTCTTTTTCTTTTGTTTAGGTTCTCCAGGTCATGGTATTTAATCAGCAGAACTGTTTGCCTTTCGAACTGGATAATTACTTGTTTTATTGAGCTAGGTATCATGTGTCTTGCAGAATGTTTAGCAGAGTCCCAGCTCCCTGCCCTCTACACTCCAGTAGTAACCACCACTTGTGACAACCAAGAATGTTTCCAAACCTCAACAAATGTCCTCTGGTAGGAAAAATAACCTCCATTTGAAATTACTTTGCTAGTTTTTGGAAAAGTACATAAAAGATTTATACTAAGGCTTCCCAGATGTACATGTCCAACCCAAAACTCTCTCTTGAATTGGAGAACTGTCTATCCAACTAACGTGTCCATTTCCTCTGAACTGAAACTGACATCCTGACATTTCCCACAAAACCACTTACTCCACTCAGCATTCCCCATGTCAGCTGATGGCAGTTCCATTTTTCCAGATGTTCAAGCCCAAACCTAGAGTCCCCACCTTCTTTCAAACCTCACGTTTGATCCACCACCAAACCTGACAGCACTGCCTTCGTGAACAATCACTCCTCCTTGGAATGTAATTGCTCTTGATCACCCCTAAAGACTGCAGCTTGGTTGAAGCCACCATCATCTCTCACCTGGATGAATGCAGTCACCCCCCAAGTGATCTACCTAGTCTCATCTTTGCCTCACAGAGTCTCTGTTCAACAGAGCAGACAAAGTCCTATGGTAGGCCTGGTGTGGTGACTCACACTGTAATCCCAGCACTTTGGGAGGCTGAGGTGGGAGGATCACTTGAGACCAGGAGTTCAAGACCAGCCTGGGCAACATGGTAAGACCCTGTCTCTACAATGAATACAAAAATCAGCCGGGTGTAGTGGCGCATGCCTGTGGTCCCAGCTACTCAGGAGGCTGAGGCAGGAGGATCGCTTGAGCCCAAGGAGGTCAAGGCTGCAGTGACCTATGGTTGCACCCCTGCACACCAGCCTAAGCCAAAGCAAGACCCTGTCTCAAAAGAAAAATTTCTTATAACAAATCTTTTCCCTCTTCTGCTAAGAATTCCCCATTTCTGTCACAATGAAAGTCCCAGCAAAAGGCCCTGTGTGAGTTTCTTTCTTTACTTATTTATTATTTATTGTGTCTCCTCCCTAGCGGTCAGCTCTAGGAACCTAGAGCTCAAACAGCACCTGTCTCACAGCAGATTGCCCAAGAAATATTTGTTGAATTAATTTTTTCTGTGAGACGGAATCTCACTCTGTCACCCAGGCTGGAGTACAGTGGTGCAATCTCGGCTCACTGCAACCTCCACCTCCCAGGTTCAAGCAATTCTCCTGCCTCAGCCTCCCAAGTAGCTGGGATTACAGGCGCCTGCCACCACACCTGGCTGATTTCTGTATTTTTAGTAGAGACAGGGTTTCACCATGTTGGGCAGGCTGGTCTCAAACTCCTAACCTCAGGTGATCCACCC